>VZTO01026489.1:952-28447 GCA_013400615.1 Syrrhaptes paradoxus
AACTTTTTCTTTTTTTTTTCTTTTTAAATGAGCACTGTTGATGTTTGACTCAGGGCTATAGTCATTAATTTAAACTGTTTTAAATCTAATGCATTCAAATCACCAAACCTCTGAACTTTTGCTGACACGACACACAGAACTTTGTTTCAGACATGGTTGTACTCCTGGTGTGCATGACTAAGGGTATCCACCAACATTGCTGAGTGGGTTTGAGAGCTGTTCAGCCACAGCTGGAGTAGGGACATTCTAGTATAGGACCCCATTAGACGGCATGCCCATTGACTCCAGTGTGGAAACAAAGTCCATTATCCAATCTCAACACAGAAAACTTGACAGATCAAAACCACCTTAAACCTAGAAGTTCACATTTCTTCCTTCATACTAGGTGGCAAACTAGAGTCACTATTCCTTCTCTCTGCATTTTTCTGTTGCAGGAACATGCATGTTGCTTTTCTTCCTTGAAATTTCCTCATCTGCCACTTCATCATAAGGTCCAAATACTAGGTAGATGACCTGAACTTAAATACTTAAATCCCTACATCAGCACTCTAATGAATCACTGAAGAGAGATACCCGACACATTTTTCCTAGCATTCAGACTTACCATTCTTGTACCACCACAGACGTGTTTCATACATATTTGAAAGCCGGTGGGTGTTATGACAGAGAAATGTATTTCATGCAAGTCACTGCTAAAGTCCTCTTAACTAGCTCCCTTGGTAAACCTGTGCCTGTGTGAGGCTGGGAGCCAAGAACTCTTCCCATGCCAGTACTTGCTGTAAGAAAGATCCATGGCTCACTGGTATCCAAACTAAAGGCAAACTCCAGTAAAAGTAATCCACCTGCAGAGGACTTTGACACCATACTGAAAATTACATACTAGAAATGAAGACATAAGCCTGGGAATGCAGCAGGAAGTGGAGTCACAGGTGTAAAACCTTGGTAGCTACAGTTATCACGAATGATCAAAGGGAAAAGCTTCAGGAGTACGCATCCAAACGTCTCTCAAGAGGATACTGATCTCTGTAAGTGTCTGAGACTTACAAGACAAGCAATTTTTCTGCAAGCATGTAGTTCCATGAGGAAAACAGAATTACTGTACAGCCAGTAAAAACACAACGAGCTGAGTCATCATTCAGGTTAATACTCAAGGTTCTGATTTCCCAATGTACAAATGTGGGTAGCATCTAAAATCCAGGTTCCTGGGGTACCGATGTAAGGAAAGGGAAATGTCATTGCATAAGTAGCATTTGTCCTTCCTCTTTGCCAGCAAAGAGGATTCAGCACTGCTAGCAATGTTAGCCCACACAGACCCTTTGCAAATATAAGCATGCTTGGACAATTGGTTATTTAGACATTTCTGCCATTGCTGGATACTATCTTTAAGTCAATGCTGGATGGTAAGTCCCTGGCAGCCACAATTTTGTCAGCAGTGTGAGTTCATCAGCAAATTGACAGAGTGGAAAAATTTCAGGTTTTTATTCATCTGTTGTGAATGTCATTGAATGCATTTGTAGTAGTCAAGACACTCTGAAAAAAACCCACACGATATATTCAAATACTGCTGAAAGCAAGTTGGAGAGGTATGCAGAAGCCTGAGACAGGCAAACTGACTCCCACTCAATACTGAGGTTCATGAAACAGAACAACTGGAATCCTAGGAAAGTTACTTCAGCAAAGATCTGACCAGTAGGATAACAGTATTTAGCTTAATGAATCTGAGATATTGAAAATATTTATAAAAAGGGACTGACTTAGATGGATGGCAGGCAGGTGAATGCCAGTTATGAATTCTTGCTGTCATCTGACTTTCTCTGCTGCACTGTTGCTGTGGCTCATGTGCAGATTGCCTTTTATTTCCTATGGACATCATGCCAAGTGGAATAGTAATTGCAGAAGTTTTGGTTGTTTAAATTTCAAAAGTGGTAAATCTAGGTTTTCTGGTTGTTTCTTTTCAACAGTCTCTATAGAGCTAGGATTGGGAGCTCCCATCTCTTTCTGACCTTCAGGTCTCTGTTCATATCACCTGACTAGCTTCTCTTTGGTGGAAAATGGGTGGGAGACTTGGAAGAAATTTTTGGCAGAACTCATGTCGGCGTACATCTGTTTTGCAGCTGTTGCAACTAAGACAAGAAAAAAGTCCCAACAACCTCAGTTTTCTTCTACTGGCTACATCTTATGCCAAATGGTAGGTGCAGAGGCAGAGAACAAAGCCTAGGGGGATCTACGTTACACCCCTTGCCTCTCAAAAGGCACACGTAAAATATATACAGATGGTACAAACCACTTGATGAAAAATACAGCAATTTATATTGTCTGTCTTCTGCCTTCTCCCAGACAAATTCTGGCACACTTTCAGAAGATGTAGCTTACATGCAGGTATTAGTACCTTATCAGTCTCTCTTTTGCAAACATTTGTTCTTTAGATGTCAAGTAATGTAGGCAGTTAAACACTGCTTTGAAGGATGCAGGTCATATCTCTTCCTCAGAACTGTTTTTATCAGTTTTCAAAAATTCCAGACAGCATCTTTAATATCTCCTGTTAGGCAAAAATGTGTGTTGGTAAGTGATGCAGAAAGTACCATTTGTAAAGACATTCAAAGGTATAAATGACTGTTCTACAGATCTTTTGGAGGCTTAGATTTTTCCTGAGTTTAATAATAGCTCAGGGTTTTTTTTACAAAAAAAAAATCATTACTAATTGCACTATTCCCCACTCTCAAAAGCTACTTCTGTTTTATGCTAAGGAAAGGATTGCTGTTGATCGCAACATTTGTATTGTCCTGACAGAGTTCCTATTTCCTTCTTTCTACATCGTTGAGAGATGAAGCATATTAAGCAAACACAGAATCTAACTCTATGTGTAGAATACGAAAATTGATCATTTTTGGTATTTTTGCTTTTGATGCATGCCTAGGCAAAAAAAACCAAGACTGCTCACGGAATAGGGAAAAGAGACTGGTCAGATCTGTGACACAAAGTTCTGTTGCTAACTGGGTGAGGTCAGAATGCCAGGCTAAATGTGCAAGAGGCACCTGTTATTTTTTCTTGGATGAGTTCAACAGCTGATGTACCTTCATTTCTCAGGCAGAAATGAACTTTCAGTTAATATCTGCAATGGAAGATCTCAGACAAGAATTTTTAAAAAATGTCAGATCGGTAGTTTTCTAGTAGCAGTTGCAGATGGTTTTCAGATCCTGAGAGTGAGTAGTGACAATAATCACTAAAAATTTGTGAAAAAAACCACCATTGGGATTTCACCCCAAGAATTGCTATTCAACACCCAGGTTTTCAACTTTGGCTCACATCTTTCAACACTCCTTCTCAGAAAGCCTCTACCATGAGAAACCTATGTCTAAACTTATTTCACTATATATTTGTAGTAAAGTTAGATAAATTAAATGTTTTTTAATTGCATATCTCCCTATAAATGATTTTCAGGTGTTTGCAGAGAAAAACTGCCATGTGGTTATTTACCACTATGTGGTTATTTAAGCAGTTTATACAAAGTAATCAATGCAAAATCTTATTACTTTACTAGTTTAATGTTGCATGAAAAAAATATTTCTTTCAAACTTAATTCCTCTACTTTTGTTTAATTCACTAATATGTAAATAAAAGCTTTACAGCTTCTAAACATCAAGAGGACACAACAAACGATATGTCATTCAATCCAAAATGCCTTTTTTTTTTTCCTGCAAGATATTAGCAATATTAACTTAGGGAAAAATACCATAGCAGCAGGACAAAAATCTAGCAAAACATCATTAGTCCNGGTCTCAGTATGGTTCCTATTGATTTGCCAGCAACTAGATGTGAGAACAAGATTTACCCAGAAAGTCACTTTCAAACACTTCTTGCATTTAATAGAGAACACTATGCAGTTTTTCCGTTATATTTTTTTCTTATTTTAATTTCAAAGTTGCTCAAAATTCATATGTAAACTTACCCTGTGTCCAAAACATTGCCCATTGTTTTGCAGGATCCTAATTTAAATCCTTACTCCCTAATTCTGAGTATAATCTTTGTACTAAAAAAAAATAGTTAAAACCAGGGCTACACACAGCTTTGATGCATGTACTCTTATTTGCACCAGTTGAGACTATACAACCAAATGCTGCAGACTTAATTAATCTATTTTTGTTTCATAATTTTCCTTCTCTTTAAAATCATCTAAATAATATTCTTAGAAGATTTAACTCAGTTGAAAGTACAGTTCCAAATCACTGAACATATTCAATCTGAGTTTTGCTTTTGAAAGTGTCATTAAAAGTATTTCTGGAGCTGCAATTCACTAAATGTATTTAGAGAGCCCGTTCTGAAAACTGGAACAAACAGCATTGTTATTTGCATAATTCACAACTCTGCATGTGCAAATGAGCAAAGTTGCACAGTAGCACAAGTACGATGTCAAAATTACATGAATCCTTCTTTTCATTCGAATGAAAGCAAATTTTTGTTTGCTTATTGGGTTAATGCTTTCTAGCCCAGTCTGTGACAATTTACCATTNTTAAAAAGTTTAATGTTGAAAAAAAAAAATAGTTCTTAAAAACTTATATCTCATTCTTTTCAAAATGCCTTTTTTTTTTCCTGCAAGATATTAGCAATATGAACTTAGGGAAAAATACCATAGCAGCAGGACAACAATGTAGCAAAACATCATTAGTCTCAAATACACCTACGAAGAAAATAAGCAACTTTGTGCTATTATAGTTGCAAAGGAATATTATGAGGGAGAGGACAACTTTATTTTTTAATGGTCAGAAGTATATACTGGTATACAGATGAATTGTCTATTGTTTCTGATACTTTAGAGTTAATAAAATTTTCTGACAAAATGAAGTAGTTCACTGAGACACAAGCAAGTGGCTGGCATAAAGGTCTCAGTATGGTTCCTATTGATTTGCCAGCAACTAGATGTGAGAACAAGATTTACCCAGAAAGTCACTTTCAAACACTTCTTGCATTTAATAGAGAACACTATGCAGTTTTTCCGTTATATTTTTTTCTTATTTTAATTTCAAAGTTGCTCAAAATTCATATGTAAACTTACCCTGTGTCCAAAACATTGCCCATTGTTTTGCAGAATCCTAATTTAAATCCTTACTCCCCAATTCTGAGTATAATCTAAAAAAAAATAGTTAAAACCAGGGCTACACACAGCTTTGATGCATGTACTCTTATTTGCACCAGTTGAGACTATACAACCAAATGCTGCAGACTTAATTAATCTATTTTTGTTTCATAATTTTCCTTCTCTTTAAAATCATCTAAATAATATTCTTAGAAGATTTAACTCAGTTGAAAGTACAGTTCCAAATCACTGAACATATTCAATCTGAGTTTTGCTTTTGAAAGTGTCATTAAAAGTATTTCTGGAGCTGCAATTCACTAAATGTATTTAGAGAGCCCGTTCTGAAAACTGGAACAAACAGCATTGTTATTTGCATAATTCACAACTCTGCATGTGCAAATGAGCAAAGTTGCACAGTAGCACAAGTACGATGTCAAAATTACATGAATTCTTCTTTTCATTCTAATGAAAGCAAACTTTTGTTTGTTTATTGGGTTAATGCTTTCTAACCCAGTCTGTGACAATTTACCATTTAAAAAAGCCTCATACCCACTCCCCAAAAAACCCATGAACTGACACAGCAAAACCCGTGGGTATTCTGAAATGCACTGTATACCCTCCTAAACCATTACCTACTAGTTGTTGCTGCCAACTTTTTTGTTGTTGTTACTGCCTCCTGAAAGTACAAGTCTAGGAACTATACTGCAGTATTGGAAATACTGATTCATAACACTGTGATAGCTAATGCTCCAGATTCATGAAGATACCTATGCTGGAAAAGATGTGTTGCTACCAGGTCATCTGATCAATCTAACTATATAGCATGGACACGTCACTTCCTTTTTAAATCATGCAAATTTGGAAAACAACGTATGAATTCTCTATATGAATAATTACCCTAGTTAGATCTTCATGTGGAAGATCCAACTCTCAGTCCCCAATGCTTGAATAATTACAGCTTGTGTTAGCAAAGAATCCTTGAAAGACACTTTATGAAAAACCTGAAAAATTGTCTAAAAAGTCATCAGAGGATTTCCCTTAAAGAAGCCTTACAGGCTGCATTTTAATAGGACTTTATCCAGTGGGACTTCCAGCTCCCTTTTGGAGTTCTGGAGGTACACCCTTACATGCAGCACTGGATATCATGGGCATGGTGACTGCCTGTTTACCAAGCCATTCTTATAATTTGCTTCTACGCAGAAGAGTTTCATTAAACTGAGAACTGCCAGCACCATCTCCCCACAGATTAGCAGTCAGTCCTCCTGAGTAAGAGTTAACCTCAAAATTAAGCCAAGAAATTTCCCATATAGAAGCCTCTTAAAACAAAGACATCCAAGTGGTGAAAAGAGTAGTTGAGGCAGTAGTTTATATAATCTTCCTTTCCTTAAGTCTCAGCTCATAGACATCTTCCACAGAGGCTCTTTCCTAACCAAAGGAAGCAGAGTAAACGCAAAGAGCAACTAAACCCACCCCAACACTGTGTGTGCCTTGGCCATGATCACCAGTCTGATGAAAGCCCTTCCCTGGACAGCAACTGTATCAGAACTCCAAGGAGGCATTAAAATACTGCTTTTGGCCCTATTTCATTGTATAAAAATACTCAGAAAAAATAGATTTTTTTCTGCAAAGATTGTACATGAGAGATCTAAAGCTGTAGGGAAGTGGCTGCTTAAGAAGAGGAAAGAGCATATGACACACAGTTAGATAATCAACTCTCAGCAAGTCTTATCTCCCTAAAATGATGGGTTGTAGTTTTCATTTTAGCTTTGTGAAGCAAGGAGACCCTTGTCCTGCCAAAAATACTAGAGCAGCCAACACAGGCAGTGTTCTGGGACTCAGTTCTAACAAAAGGCAATATTTAATTCCTGGCTGAAAAAAAAAACCAAAACTAAAATACTTCAAAGATAAGGAATTCACTTGGGATGTTTTAATCCTTTTGGCCAGTGAGCTTTTTGAGGAGATGCTTTCTCACAAGTACATGTAGATCAGCCTCTTTGTCACAGTTAAAACATAGTTCAGGTTGCTCCACCTCATATGACATAAAATGCTAAATATTTAGCTTAAGATATTGCCAGCAAAAACAGAGATGAGGATAAGGAATGGAAAATTATGTTGCAGTGACTTGATGCTAAGAAATACACAGAGAAATTCTACCGGTATGTATCCTGCATGTGCTAACTAGAATTTAAATATCATTAAAATAGTTAAATTATTTTTTCTCTGTAAAGTCAGACTGCCACTGTTAATATTAAGAATACAAAGTACAGTGTGGATGGGAACATATGTCAGGCAATGCATTCTACAAACCTTGTTTCTAAATTAACTTTTTTATATAAATGGCCATTAGTTTTACATGTTTTCAAATTTACATTTAAAGTCCCACTTAAGGCATTGCTACATTCCACCACGAGACTAGCAATGACTGCTTCCCAAGTGGCAGTCAGCTCTTGCTGATAATTCTGTTGCTTAGGAAGTTCAGACCTTCTGAATATTATTCTCAGGATCCAGGAGTATGACACTTTTAATGTGGTGTTACAAACTTGGTTATGCCATGTAAAGATCTGAATTATTTAATTTTCAGATACCACTACAATAAACCTTCATTGTGAATTTCCAAATATCCTTCCAATAACCAATCACAGTGTTTTATCCATAGGCAAATAGACTTCAGTTTTTTACACCTAGTCACTATAGTCAACTGATCCAAAGTTTGCTGAAATCAAGGTGTAATTTCCAAACTCAACACATGCCTTACGCTCTTTCTTCCTTACCTGACATGCTATAGACAGTGCCATTGCCACCACTCCTCACACACAAGACATGACATAACATTAAAAAAGGTAAAAGACAGAATCTATAGAAATTCCTGTAGATCTTGATGATTGTGCCACAATATGCACCTTCACTAGAGCAAATGGTCTAGTGTCATTTGGGCCAGTTTCTAAGACTATTCTAAGTTCTTCCCCAGGTTGCAGTGGGCAAGCTGGGGCAAACCCACAAATTTCAGTGAAATTTCTTCTCAGTCACAAGGGTGTCAGAGACAATTTTGATCCCATTGTAAGTCCCTGCTTACTTTGTGCATGATCATGAGAAGTCTTGAGTTGATTAAAGAAAAGTATTTTCTTAGGCTCCTACGTACATATTTTCCCAAAATATATATGCAGAACTTACAGTTGAAATCTTGCTGACTTCTAAGTTTTCTTTTAAAAAAAATTTTATTGCAATTGCATGAGCTCCTGTCCGAACAAAAAAAATCGTTTGCACATAAGCCAAAGAATCCAGGCTTTTAGTTTTCCATACTTAGCAATAAAAGTTGAAACACTTACAGAAGTTTAATACAGTTGGAGTTTCTTTAGGGCTCCATATTGCCTTACTCACCCATCTTTCCAAAGCAGGTCTTCAGGATACAGTTACACAAAGGAAAATATAAATGGATACCAATAATTCTACTTTAACTCTTTCGAAGAATTTTTTTGCTGCTACAGGAAACAGGAAGCTATTTCAGAGTGGTATTTTTCAGTTTAATTCTTCCACGTGTGTTACACTGGCTAATTTTTTTTCCCATTCATCATGGAACAGATTTCTTTGAAACTCCTTAATGATGTAGTGAAAATTTTATATATGTTGAACATGTGACAGAAAAAAACAGTGTCTGGAGCAAATCTAACACCCAGTACTTCAGCTTAATCCTATGTTAGTGAGCCCTTTCTCTGTTCTTTTTTCTTTTTTCTTTTTTCTTTTTTTTTCAATCAGTCTGCCTCAAATGTTTTTACTCTTTCGGAAACCTGTCCTTTTCAAACACTCATAACTGGCCTTTGCAGCATATGCAGTACCTTGCAGAATTGCAGGATCACAAATCACCTTCCATTTCCCACTCATGATGAGCGTCGCGGTCCTCGCAAGCAATTTCACGTGGTCATTCCCTGCCCTGGTGTCTGCCCGTTGGACATGGCTCAGCTAGTGTGGCGTTACAGCTTTCAGCAGGAGGCACAAATGGAACCCCTGTCTGGGTCTTTAAGAAATCTCATAGATTTCTGTGCAAATGCATATGCCTACATATGTTTTAGTGACCTGTTTTGTAAATCTTATTATCCCTCAGAAAGTACTAAAATGAAGCCAACAGGCCCAGCTATGCTCATAACATACCTTAGTAGATATTCAGACTTTTGTTAAGAACAGGAAAACACACACACACACTCCTACAAAATAGGGTTGCTGTTATGGGTGTATTCTACTATTCCGTTCACAGTTTACTTTACAACATTGCTGAAGTATAACACTTAACTATAAAAATGGAAAAACAGTGGGAAGTACGTTCCCACATGCAATTACCTGTCTTTTAGGGGAAACTAAAATAAGAAGAGTTGTAAAATAAATTTTTTCAGATGTTTAAACCATTTATACCATTGGCTTTCAGACCAACCATGAAGGTTACATTTTTAACTTAAAACTGTTGCTATCTGTTAATACTAGACAGAAAACCTCCTAATGACTACTTTAGAAGTCCTGACTATCAGCTGGTTCTCCAACTTAGTGGCAGTCTGCATTTCCCTTACTTTGTGTTTTCCCAAATGTGAATGGCAGAATCCATGAAAAGAACTCAAAGAATTTGTCATGTTTGAAGCTAACAAAATTTCCTTTTACAAGCTATAGTACAATTGCTAAGAGATGGAAAAATGCTCACATAATTAAGCAGAAAACCCAAAATAGTTCTCTAAACTGCATATTGGGTGAAGGAAATAAATCAGTGAAAGAACTAAAAGCTAACTAATAGTGCAGGTTTAAGTTTTCTGCTAAATCTATTTTACTATTATTTTTACACTCTAGGGGAGCTTTTTGATGAATAATTTTTCTTGATTACTAAGAATCAAACTTGTTGTACAGTTAGAGTTTATGACTCATAATAGAAAGCTTTGTCAGGGTGCAATTAAAAAAAACACCTTTCAACTTTGATGTGAGCAAAGAGCTGCAACATAATTGTTCGGAGTACCTCCTATTATTCTAAGATTAGAGAGCAAGAAAATATTTTCCATATATGTAAGATGGGAGGTCACTTCAACTACAGGTTCAAGTGTAGCTTTTGAGACAGCAAACTTTTATTCGATTCTTGTACTGTCCCCTTTTATATGCATGACATAGAGAGAATGTAGTTAAAGTACCTAAGAGGTCTAAGTCTCCTTTAAAAGCCTAAAATAGACTGCTGCTTCCAAAGTAGTTGATATTCCTTACATAGTCTTAATTTTTAATTTGGAAAGAGAAAGTACAGTAATAAGGCCCTGATTTTGCAAACAGGTCAGTGTACACATAAAGTTCAGGTCTCAAGTGAACACTTTGAGAAGATATATTTAGAAAAAAAAGAAATAAAGAAAAGAATCCCCCAAAACCCAAGACCAGCCAATAATTAAACCACAAGTTCACAGTATGTTAGTCAAATCCAAAGGTCATTTGTCCCTAGCTTCATTTACAACTCTTTTTCAGTAATGGAAAGTCTTTCTGTGCTCACTATACTAATACAAAAGTAGAAATTTTTATTTTCCCAAATAAGAGAGGCCATTTGGCACACAAATGTTAAATAATAAGGCCTGGCTCTTCCATCATTCACCTCATCCAACTTGCTGCATATAAGCTGGAGAAGAAAGGCCTTCCTGGTAAAGTAATGTGCTAGTGAAATAGTCTGACAGTACATGTCAAAGCACAGTAAATCCTATCTATGTTTTACAACCCCAGACAGTATTTGTTTTACTCTTTCAAACAAAGCTCATTTAAGTTCCTACCTCTACTGGGACAAGAAAATTAAGAAACATTCATTACAATTGAAGATAGAGGTTGGGTATGTATACCTTTTTCTCCATGCTAAAAGTTGTAACACTGATGACAAATACAAAGGTTATTTAATTCCTCGGTAAAACAATTCACCTCAGCCCCCACATTCTCTGATCAGCTGTCACTTCCAGTAACGGTCGTCAGGCTGAAGGTAAAACATCACCCCCCCTTTTGACTCTGAAAGTGTTGAACTTCATCTTTCTAAGAAATGAAAATTGGTGTCTAATTTATTTGCTCTTCTTCCCATCCACATAGTCTAAGTTTGGATGCTCTGCACTAAGAGTAGATGCAATACTTGAGATTATCAGATCACAGAAATAGGTGAGAAAAGAGCAATAAAATGATTAGCACACCTGTTGGAGGATGGAGGAGTGTACTTGAATAAACAGAGACTTGAAGCAACAATGAAATCCCAGCATATTCACCAGTAGCCAGCAATTCCAGGGCTGGACTTCATGCAACAACAATGAACACGGCATTTGCCAATGCTACTGGGGTGAGAAGGGGGAGGCAGAAAAATCCCCCTCTGAACCTCAAAAAATATGTCCCGTATTCTGGTCTGGCAGCTCTGAAAAAAAGAATATGTAGCAGCTCTGAAAGGGTACAAATTCAAGAGCTATATTAAGATGTGGAATAAAGGTCTGCGGCTTTCCAACCAAATGAGTTCTAGAAGTTAGACATGAGCTCTGGGGCGTTCCTCTTTTCAGCGTAAAACTTTATTCTATCTAATTTTAAACTACTCAGTCACCAAGTTTCCACCCAATTAAATAATAAGATTGGGCATTATACTATTTTTATCAAGGCTATCTTATTTTAAATTTGCATAGCTTTGAAAAACCTTAATGCCAAGGAAGGAGCTTTTCCAGTCATTTTATCCATTGATAACCACCCTGAATATGGGCCTCTCACTCCGGATCCTGAGGAAACGGGGAAGCTGATGAACAGGGGACTGTTCACTTAGCACAGCCATCCCTGCAATATACTGGCTGATGGTTTCTATTGGTACAAAATAAAACCTGAAGTATCCGATCTCAGGTGTCCGTTGTGCGACAAAGTGCCATGAGCGGATGTAAAGTACCAACCTCGTTGCCTCTCTTATCCACTCTTCTGCTGAGAGGTCCTTAGCACAAGGCACTTATAGGATTCATCTGCTTGTGTCCTGGCTATTTAAATGTCCAACTAGCGTTACTTGCATTTCCCTTCTTCTTTGCAGTCCCTAGTGACTCCAGTCAGTAGAACAAATGTCATGAGGGCTTAGATCATGCTGGACTGAGCATACTCCAGTACAGCGAAGCCCTATAAAAATGGTACTTGTTGAATAACTGCACTGGGTTGTTTTGCATTGTTGCAATATTTTCCAGGGGATTTATATGCCTCTGGGGCACTGAAAACATGGAGAAATAGCTTCTTTCACAGATGTAAACATGGGTTTGAGTAAATAGTTAAATTATGCTGGTGCTAGAGCATTTGGTGCATTTGGCGGACGTTCTTAGTCATAAACAAGCTTTCTCCATCTTTCAAACCAAAAATAAAAACTGAATATTGACTTTCTCTATCATTTAAAAACCCACCTTGCTTTTTAAGAAAAATTGAACCCAGTTCATTTCACAAATCTGAGACAAAATACAAAAAGAAAGGAGGTTAAAATGTTAGTCCATTAGGGTTATGACTATGCTGAACTCATATAAAAGATAAAAGAGCATAACATGCTGATATATCTGATGTTTTACACAAGACTGCCTTGCTTCCATTAAACAGCAAAAAGACAGCTACTGTTTAACTGAAGAAACTGATGGAAAATCCTCATTGCTATATAAACAGTGGTTTAGGCATAAAAAGTGTTTAGCTTATGCATCTGTGCATTTAGCTGAACACTAAGCTTTTTCTAAACACAATTTGGTGCCTTCCTCCTCCCGTATATTTTCACTTTCTTTTTGAAAGCAGGAAATCTGTGTCTTCTCATGCCTCAAAATGTAAACTAGGAAAAAATTAATGATTTCTGTATCGTGTTTTACCTAACCCACCAGAGAATCCCAGTACATTGCTCCTAGAGTTGTAGTTTCCCTTTAAAGTCTGCTTTTCTTTTGTTTTGTTTTTTTTGGGGGGGTTGGGCATTTTTTAACCTTCTTTCCAAGGGAGACTTTGGTCTACAATCACCATAAAAGCCCTCATTGGTTACATCATCTACTTATTCTATTCTGCAATGTTCTGTCATTCAGCTGCTTATCCACACCTAAAGCTGGAGAAAAAAATCTCACAATCATGCAATTACAACAGAATGTTCTCATTTCACTTCCATTAGCTCTTAAGTGACATGAATAAAAATGTATAGATAAACCCTTTTTTCCAATGATGTCTTCCATTCCTGCTTCCACAAATTTCATTTTTTTCAAGCTGATCTAGTCCCTACTAAAAATGTCAGTATCAACCCCTCTCTCTCTTCATTCACTTTCAAGGTGTCAGTCCTTCAAGCCCTTGACATAACAAAAGCTTTCTTGCAGTAACCGCCATGCAAGTTCATCTTCAGTTTTGTGGACAAAATGAGATGTTGATAAGACAATTCTGAGAACATAAAAAAATCACCGGTCATTCCTTTTTGGATGGTACCAATGGTGACCAGATAAGAAGGTCAGGTTAACCATCCTCCTTCAGCATACTAATGAGCAGTATTTCACCCATATGTTAACATGAAAGTCAGACAGGATTATTTGTGTGAGTGGTACCCTGTTTGTAAGTAGGACCTGCCCCCAGAAGCTACTGAATAGATCCACACTTGCTTTTGTGTATCTTAATAGATCAAAAATGCTTTTCAGTCAGTTAAGAGCTAATTCTGATTTGTTCTTATTTGATTGCTTTTAATGTGCACTGAGAGATAATAGGAGCCTATTTCAGACAGTTTGCTACTGCATTAAATTATTCATCATTAGTTCTCAGAGAAGGAACATTATCAGGACACCAATGTATGATCCTACTAAGCCTTAAAAGAAAATAAATACATTTTTATAATATTATCTAGAGAAGACTTCAATTCAGCCAAAGATTGAAGAATACCTGCCTCAGCTAGGAAGGACTTTTGTTTGGTCCAAAAACTGTAGAAAGAGCCCAGAAGATCTTTCTTTGAATGAAGACATGCATGCACAAATAGAATGAGGCAGAGAAACTTCCAAATACATTACTCTTTAGTATTTGTGTAGTAGTGTTGCTTAAAGGGCCTTCCGAGGGTAAATTTAGACTAGACATTAGGAAGAAATTTTTTCACTATGAGGGTGTTGAGACACTGGCACAGGTTGCCCAGGGAAGCTGTGGATGCCCCATCCCTGGAGGGGTTCAAGGCCAGGCTGGATGAGGCTTTGAGCAACCTGGGCTAGTGGAGGGTGTCCCTGCCCATGGCAGGGGGGTTGGAACTCGATGATCTTTAAGGTCCTTTCCAGCCCAAACCATTCTGTGATTCTATGATTCTAAATGGAAGTCCAGGCTCCCAAGAGCTGACGATGTGTTTATCATATGCTGCACCTCACTTCATCGTGGCAGTAACAAACAAGGGAAAATGTTGATTACTGCATCCCAGCTATCATCATCCTGGGTATTATGCCAGAACAGGTTTTAAGGAAAGACTGAGGGTAATCATCATATTGTGACGTCCTTCAACTTGGCCTCCCGATCTGACTGAAAACAACCGTTCCTATCTTAAACAAGACTTCAATCCTTATTCAAACAAGGTGTGGCAATAACTGGCTGTAATTGTATAGTTACACATTGGTTTGTGTATAAATAGTATCACACCAAATTCACATTTTAAATAACAGAAAAGAGAGGCAAGGAGGAGTCAGATTGCGTATGATCTAGTCAAAGGTGTGCAGACAGGGCACAGGATGATGTTCAGGTCATGTCTCGCTGGGTACAACTGCAGAAACAACAGCAACACAGCCTGTTTCTCTCAGTCAAAATGGTCTTAAGCGGTAAAATTCTGAAATTCCTTACAGGATGTTTATGACAAAAAAAGTATAATTTGTCCCAAAGGTTGCAGTAAATCAAAGAATCATAGAAAAAGGTCAAAATATGCAGTGTCCTCAGACTTGTGTTCAGCAAAAGGCTAAGGAAAAGAAATATGCTGGGGTCTAAACCAAGAATAAAAGGACAAAAGCAACATGAAAACATATATATAGTTCTCAGCAAACCTTTGTAGATTTGTGAGAAGCTGAGCAAACCTTTCGTAAGAGTTATTATGTCAACAAATATGCAGGTCCGCTGAGCGACGAAGTAATTCAGAGGCTTTAACATCTGAAAGCACCAGTCTTTGTGAGTATACATCAGCTTATCTTCTACATGTCAAATTGGTAATATGCAATGTAGGTATGATCTATTCCTTTTATAAATGAATAATTCAAACAGATGAAGAGATCCTTACACATAGAAATCTGACCTAAAACTCCAGAAATATATTTAGGAAGCAGGAATATAAGCCACAATCACCCAAAAATGGTCTCAGGGTGGAAGCAATTTCTGAAATTACAGAAGCATCATTGCAAATGCAAGATAACCATTTATCAGCAAGAGCGCTATGAAAATCAGGCATTTATTTTTAGGCAACCCATACGTCAAGTTACTCACAGGTAAAATCACTTATCAGTATTTAGATTTTCATCTTCCTAAGCATATTTAGAAAGCAGATATTTTGAAACTCCATTTGCACACAGGAATTGTTTACGGGAACCAGAATAATTTTTAAAACTTGGCAAAAGAACACACATAGTGTATGAAAGTCCTTAGCTCAAATCCAGCTCTGAAAACCTGTTTACAAATCACGGTTGCACAGAGCACTCACTCGGGACATGAATGATAAGTTGTTTCACAACTCTCAGCAATGTGTGTTTGAAAAGAAAGAAGTGGTAGAAAGTGTTCAGAAAAGCATACTGCCTTGTGTACCCATTTTTCCAAGGAAAATGACCTTCAATGACCCACAGTGCTGTTCCAGATTAGTCCTTTCTCTACAACTTCTGCTGCTATTGATCATCACATTTATCTATCCCATTTTTTAACTGCTTATTACACACAGACTTTCCACTTTCCTCTCAGATCCCAAACCTTGTGAATCATTATGAATACAATGTCCTGGAATATCTATACCATTCCCTTCTCATAGCATTCAATATTTTTACAAAAGTAGTTAAGAACCAGCGAGACAATAATGTCGAGATGCCAAAAATGATGTTCAGCTCCTCATTTACTCTAAATCAATATCAAGAAAAATGTGGGAGATGGGAACATTATATCCGGTACAAATCATCACTTGGACACAGCATAGCTGACTCTAGACAGGACCAAAGTACTTGTCTGAAATGCTTCCTTCTCTCTGAATGCCTTCCGCCTCACCCCTGCTCCTCCTGATGTTGAGACGTGCGGGCAGATGCCCTTGTCACTGCCTGGCCTCTGCGTGTGCTTGGTTTGATTCTCATGGTGCTTAGCTCCCACTCCAGATGATGAAGATTATGCCTCATCCTAGCCGAAACAAAGCAGGCACCAACGAACGGAATCTGCTAACTGATGTAATGCACATGCAGGTTTTAAGTCAAGCATCCTGAAAAAAGCTCGAGGTGATAAATAAACACACAAGGAGTCTGCTTAACGTGAAGATTCCCATGACATACTCACTACTTTCCTTTCCTGCTTGTGCACTGGTTCCCCCTCGAAGTAAAGGGCCCACCTCGAGGTCTCTCGCTAGCTGTTTAAAGCCCCTCACAAAAATATCTTTAGCAAACTGGCAGCTTTTTCCCTCCAACATAGGACTTTCCTAAGACACCTGTGTTCCACTGAAACAATTATAAAGCTTAGGAGCGTGAGAGGCTCACAAACAGAGACAGGTCTTTTCTCCCACCAAGACTGGATCTCCATTCCCATAAGAAAAGTGTGTCTCTAGATTCCACGGCTGATAAAAGCAGATACAAAGCAGTCTTAACTCTGATTTAAGAAGTCATGCACATGCACACAACACAAGCAAAAGCTATTTAGTACACACAGGAAGGAGTTAAGTCTTTTATGCCATATTAGCAGACAGAATTCATGAACATGACATCTTTGTTTTCTCATAAAGTAGGTTGAAAATTCTAACAGGTATTGTTGTTTATCATTTCAGTTCATCACACACCAAAAGTATTTGACCTGCATAAATAAAAATAGTGAACGAGCCTTGAAAAATTGTCTGTAGCCTTTGCTCTGAACAACGCCTGCAATTTTTTTATGTTTACCTGGAGCTTGCCCAATCATTCCAAACTTAGGTTTATGTGACTGGATTAATTCCTAGAAAAGATGTGGCTTTCTGATTGGATTTATACTGTGTGTATGATACTTTTTTTCAGGGGTCAATTTTTTGTTGGAGGACAAAGTAAACAGAAACTCCCAAGCATCTGACTGTTACAAAACTAGCTATCAAACCAAAGACAGAAGCTGCAAAGTTTTGAGTTCCAGGATTATTTAAAATGTCTTGAAGATCCAATTTTAGCACTACCTCATCCTACTATTTTTGATCTGGAAAGAATCTCTTTCTTCACTGCATTCTTTACAACTTCTCAGATATTAAATGAATCAACAGGGAAATTGATCCCTTATTTGCTCAGTAAAATGTAAAAACATTCTTTACAGTTGTCATATAACTAAAATTCTTTGAAGTTCATGTAATGTAGAGCTAAGTGTTTAGTAGCCTTCAAATTTTCCTTTTTCCTGTAACGAGGTGCTTTAGGAGTTACATAAATAAATCATCTAAGGACATAATCCAAGAACCCTTGTGCAGTTTTTATTCACACATCCTTCAAGGCATACCTGTGCTTATTTAATCTCATGGGGTTTTTTCCCTTCTATTTTTTTTTTTATAGATCAGCTTGAAAGTGTCAAAACCAGGATTCGCATCCATGCAGAAGGCTGCATGCTACCTCACTGATACAAAGATGCAGGTGTACAGATGGTTCTTCACGTGAACAACCATAAGCCTTTATTGTTAATGATGGGCCACAAGTCTCTGGGAAACAAACACAACCAGAGGTGAAAAAAAAAAAAAGAAAAAAAGGAAAAAGAAAGAAAAATATAAGGCATGACCAATCTTTGTACTTTCTACTTCGTATTTCCTACATTCCCACCAGCTAGATTTGGAATACATCATTTTCAGCAAATTCAGCTTGCATAATCTCTCCTCTTGTCTCTGATTCTTCACACCATTTTATTATTAGTTCCTAATGATCACAGATGATGTCTGTGATACATCAGGACCTACACAGTTGTGTAGTTTCAACAAATGCACCTTTTCAGGACTGGAAGCTACCAAAATCACATTTGAAAAAATCATCTCTATGCACTTTTTTCAGAGTGTGTAAGGATTTATTTCAGGATATTTTGGCAAATGCAATTTGGAAACTAATCCCAGTTTTATAAACAAGTAGTGTATTTTGTAGGAATTGAACTGTCATATGTATGGCAGACAGATACATGTCTTTCTTTTCCTTGCTTTTGTTCTGTTATTGACAAAAACACAATTTAGGTGTTTAGCCAGGAAATACATATTGTCAACTGGAGACCCAGTTTATTTCCAAAAAGTTTTCCAAACTGGATCTGGCACCTGGCACCACAGCAAGTGCCACACTGCTTTTGGTTTAATTTTATACCATCTTACCATGGGTCCATTTTTTCATCTCCTCGTCACTAGTGCAATCAATTGTAAATCCAGAGAATAAGAAAGAAAGAAAGGAAGAAGGGCATCCCCATCCCAGCCTCACATGAGGTAGTGTGATGGGGTCAGCTCCTGACTCAGGACAGGGTGTGGGGAAGCACATCCCCCTGGCCCCCCACAGCACTTTTTTTTCTCTCCAGTTCCCTTCAACCATGCAGCATCTTCCCACCAAGGAAGACAGAGACACTTCAGTGCTGTGCTGGGAGCGTGCAAACAGTCCACAGCAGGAAAGAGACAGATACAGGAATGTCTCCTTAACTCACTGCTGGTAAAAACATGTAAATTTTTTTAAAAGTTCATATTAACTTATAAAATTCAGCATATACACAAAGCACCAGAGGACAATCTGAATACAGGGGTTAGAGTAAGCATTTGGATGGGATGTAACTGAAGCCTGTGTTTATACTTGCAGTAATTACAAGAATAGTTTCTACCTTATCATGAGTTAAAAATGTGAAGTATTAAATTTGTTAGCAATAAAAAATAGAGTGGAATGTCAGCACAAGTCTGAAAATAAGTCACTTGAAAGGATTTGGATAAGAACAAATTAAATATTTTATTTATAGGACTAAAGTAAAAAAAATATTTACTGGCTAGGGATCCAAATCCAAGATAGAAGCTTTACTTAAAGTATAATAATGCTGTTTTCCAAGAAAGAAATTGGAAATACTGACATTAAAACTCTTAACAAGCATCAAATGATTTAGAAACAAGCATAAAAAATCCAATGGATAGAGAGATATGAAAAGTTTTTCACCACTATTTATAAACTATGTTGTAAATCTGTCCCATTTAAAGATTCTCATTAGCTTTTGCTGGGCCGGGGTCCATCCCTAATGAAGACTCATTAGATTTTCCTAAAAATAGCCATCTTTCTTCTATTGTTGATTTTTCATGTCATGAGTTCAGCTTCCATTATCAGTTTCTTGTAGTTTTCATATTCATAAACATTTGTACAAGTCAAAAGTCAGTTTTATTAGGAAGAAAGCTTAGAGCTACTTTGACGAAAACAACTGCAAATTTTTAGCAGGAAAATTTTCCTTCACTTTTATGAAGAAGTAAACTATACTAGTTAACTTACAAAGTTAGTTACAAAACCTAAAACTAAGACTTTTTTGTCCCTTCACAACAACTACACTTGCCTGTCAGAAGCTTGACTTCCATCAGTGTAAGTCATCCAGCAGAGAAAAACCAGAATGAATCAAGGACTTTAACTTTTCAAGACTAATTTTTCACCTCGAGAAGAGGTGAAAGATAACCCACAGTTTGTCAGGCAACAGAGATTGCAATGACATAGATCCCAGCTCAAGAGTAAAGAAAAAGCAGATCCAAACTCCCAGATGAAAACCCTTGGTGTAAAGGCAGTCGAGGCAGCACACCCTGCAGAACGGAACACCAAGCAGAGGACCACCTCGTCCAAAAAGGGAGCCAGAGAAGTGTGGAGGTCAGAAATATGGCACCAAGCAAACTGCAACTGACTCAATGGACATCACAGACCTCGAACTGCTTCCTGGACTCTTTCAAATTTCCTCTGTCCCGGTGAAACTGGCTTTCTTTAAGTAGTTTCCAAGGGCCTGCAATTCATTTCTTGGCTAGGCAAGCTCACTTTCACTGAACACAGCGATCTGAGGTTTGTTTGAATTCCTGCTGTGTGGAAATCTACTGTACTTTCCAGCAGGTGTGAGAACACTGAGGCTCCTTCAGTTGCAGCTCATTTCCACTTACTAACTACTTTATCTCCGTGGATGAAGCAAAAGTGACTTTTGTGTTTCCTGGCAGTCTGCTGCTTCAAAGAACCTAATAGTGATTTGTTTATTTCAGAGGAAATGGAGACCAGTCAGTGATGACAGATTTATTGGTTAAATGGACATCACAAAAAAAATTTCATGCAGTACAGGCTGGCTCTAACCACACTATGAGAACTCGTAGTAAGGGGTGATGTGCATTCCAGAAATCCAGCCCTATTGAATCCACTCCACTCTAATCTGTACATTTATACAGCACCCTTCACGCAATTTCCGAGAGCTCTGCACAGAAATGTAATAATGTACTGAAAAATATCCAGGTATACTGATGGCCTACATTACACTTGAAAATCCAGCAAAAGGAGCCAGAGGCTGTTGAATGTCTCCTGACAATGAGTCCGTCAGTGACAGGCAAGAAAAAACTGGGTGCTCAGTCTCTTCCAATTAAATCTCAGGACAGAGGAGAAGTTTTTAGTTCCGGAGAGACAATTCACAATAGCTCCTAGTGGAGGAGAATTTTACATCAAAGCAATTGAACATGAAAAATGATATGAAACTTTAGTGGCACACAACATAAACTGCACGATATGGCTGATCAAACGCAGCCCAAGGCTCGGGGCTTTCGGCAGGCAGTAGTTTTGCAACGCATGAAGGTTTAATTGGACAACAGCGTGGTCTCCATGTGAAAAATAAATAAATAAAACATTCTAGAGCAAGATACTACCAAGTTTATGTTGTTATAGTCTTCAAATGCTAACTGGATGTGATAATTGCATCTGTCAGAGGTAAAATAAATTTATGGATAACATAGAGGAACCTGAGTTGAAAATCCCGGATAACATGACAACTGGCCATTTTCTATATGCATGAGGAACAGTGATGAAGGCAAGCACTGAGATCCCACCAGTCAGCAGGGCATTCCATTTGATCTGGATTCAGTTTCAGAAAAATGTCTGGCTGAGGTTGTGCATCAGCTAAACAAACACACCATTTGGAAAGAAGCTGGAATATTTGGTGAGGCAGAGAAATATATCTGTACATCACCTCTATACATATGGTTGGGTAAAGCACATCTGACAATAATTGTCTCAAAAGTCATCAAAATGATAAAAATGCCTCTATTTAATATGATAAAATAAAAAGTCTTATTTATTCTTTGCAGCCACATACCTGCTCAAAAATACCTTGATCGGTAACTCATCCAACACTTAGTAACTGGAATTATCATCGCATTTTGGTTCTACCTACTCCCTATCTAGCCTACCATAATGAATGGTTTAGCTCTGTTTACACAGAAGGAACTGTAAGACAGATTTGCCCATTTTACAGACTGAAGATCTGAAGTATGGAATAACTATAGCACTGTGTAAAGATTATTGACATTACTCTGAAGGAAATGAAACTATTGGTTCTACTCAGAGACTCCTGTAGGGAGTATAGTCAGGGTGACTTGCCCAAAATAATGTACGTGCTTCTCAGTGGGGGCATTGGAAACTCAACTTTTTTCTCCTTGATTTCTTTCCAGTGTCTTATTTCAAAGCCAGTCATCTTCTCTGGTTAGTATGGTAGGTTATTAAAAATTAGTCTTCTAAGCCTACTAATAGTCCTCTCTTTTAGTAATGATACCTAAATTTTAAAAACTTGTTACCCAAGAATGAAGTCCAAAGGAGCATTTGACTCAAATAAAACATCTTATACAGCCCACAGCACAATAAAAGTTGAAATGGTATCTTTACTGTGGTTTCATTTGTGTGTGAGTGTGTGTGCATGTGTACAGAACTTGTGTAAAATTAAGAGCCACATTTTACTATCTTTTTTTAGCTATAAGAAGGTGTACTAGATGCCTTATTTGATCTGGGTTTAACTCAGTCTTCCAGTTACATATGCTTTGATAATCTGTATATTATGAACCTTAAAGTATAAACACAATGATTTGCAAGCGTCCTATACACTAGCCTGACTCAAGAAATTTTCTAGGAATGGGAGCTGACTTTATACAAAAAAAGTGCACAGCTCGAGTTTCTTTAAAATATCATCTATTTTACAGGATTGCCAGCCTAAAGCAAACAAAAGCATATGAACATACTGCATCTTTCAGAGAGCCCACACACCGGCTGAACTCCTTGGAAAAAAGTATTATCAAAGAATTAGATACAGAGAAGTCGGTCCCCAGTATGAAAGCAGCGTGAGGGACACATTTTTAAAACTCAGGACACACTGAAGGGGTTCTAGCCCTGCAATGTTAACAATAGATCTCTTAACTACAAGCAAGTGCTAGAAAGATATAGATGAGGGACGATTCTGGAATATAATGTTTACAATTAAAGTTCTACAGCCAGGAAGAGATAGGCTAAAGCCTAAAAGCTGCCTCAACACAAAAGGATTAGCTTTCAAGAAAGCTGCACACCCGACTGTTACTATTTAGGCACCTAAATGAAGAACAATGGGGGCTGCTGGGTTCTGAGCTCTTTCAAGCATCTGGTCCAAATTCTTTCCTTCCATATGAATCAAAACAAATGTTTAGGCTACCAACTTTCCATTGCCCTTTCAGTTTAATGCCAGCTTTTCTAGCTTTTAAATTCCTTACTATAATAAGATGAATAAAACACTAACTTAGCAAAATGCACAGTTAGGGACTATTTGCAATATTTTATTTCTTATTAGTAGCAGACAAAAAGTTTGTATAAAGTCATTGTAAAAATATATCTTTCAAAACAATATCTTTTGGAACAAGGTTTTTGGGGTTTAATACATTTAAAAAAATATTAATCCATCTTACTTGGCTATCAAAAAGTGGTCAGAGATTAACTCACAGATTGGAAGACAGAACAGACTGAAAAACAGCATAAAACAAAACACAGTAGCAGAAACAGTCAGAAAATTACCAAGTAAATTACATAAGAAAACAAGAAGGAGATCACATCGTGATGTAGCAGTAGAACATAAGTTGATGTGTGCTGTGCCACACCATTCTAAGGGAAGTTTTAAGGCTACATAACTCCTGCTGCTCAGGACCATTACATCTGTCCTGCAGTAGTGCAGAGCCTGATGCAGAAGCTGCAATGCTCTGCAAGAGCCCTGGACCTTGATACCTTCTAGGATGGTTGCCTCTAGTGCTACGCAGTCATAAGACTTTGTATTTAAATGTTAGAGGGCAACTATTAGGACAGACAGGCAAATGTAACTATGTGGTAGTGCTATACCTCTACAGCTAAAGCAGATGGCGTAGGAAATGCACAGCAGTACCAGATACCAACCCTGGGAGAGTGAATGTTGTCAGTCCTCTTCCCGCTATGGGCAAACCCATTCTGCAGAAATGTGCAAGTTCAAACATTTTAAGACAGTCTCTTGCTTAAGAACAGAGAAATTTTACCTGCTTATGACAGTGAGTACTGAAGCAGTCAACACTTTCAAGCAGGTTCATGAATAAATAGACTCAACTGGACAAAAGTAAAGAACAACTGGATATCTCATTTTAGTTTTACAACACACAGCAGCAAAGGAAACAGCAACTAGTGAAAATACAAAAAAAAACGGATGGAAATCTGTGTGTTTTTCTGACTTGAATGAAAGCAAGCTGCTTTAAGAAGCACGTAAACAAAATTGGCAGGAAACATCTTCACTAATTTACATGAGCTAATTTAATAAAATTTGGGGGATGGAAAGAAACATACAGTCCATTTTCAGTTTTTCCTATACTTAATGACCAGTCTTCTCATCATATGTTCTTTTCCAAACTACATTCAGGTTTAATGTTTCTACTGCTTTGTGATTCTTAGAGAGATTAATTTCTATAAGCAATACTGTGCTAAACAGTCATCATGCTAAAGTTCCCTCTGACCTTCCTTTGTAGAAAGAGTTTTCATTAAGAAAATAAAATTAAAAATTTGGAATGAATGACTTGAACATAAGAACAAAGACTCGTCCCCAAACTAATTAATCCTGTCTATAAGGATGCATGAGAATTGCCTTCCAGTGTTGCAGGATGAAGAGAAAGGATAAATTACTTAGGACTGTAGTAGTCCATGAGACAAGGTTCAGAAAATGAAAGTCTGGACTATTTTAAGATGAGTATCAGGCCAAAATTCTTGCAAGTGAGATTTATTAAGCCATGGAGTCTGTTTCCTGAGACTGCTAATGAAGGCAGGCTATTTTTTAAAGTCCAATGAGCATTTAATAAATTAGTACCACACTCACAAACCATATACATAACCCGTTTTGTCCTACTGAATTGAAAGAAATCAACCTACACTCAAGCCTTTTGGTCATCACTGCTTCACTACATCGGTCACTCGTCTGACAAAGGAATATAAAAATGGATTGCTGTTGGGATGGTACCTTTCTCCCTGTAAATAGGATTCCTTTCTGTATGTTATGTGTGACGTTTTAGCAAGGTTTTCTTTCCATTTTTTTTCCTAACCTGTACTGTGTTTTATGTCCTTCCAATAATTCCTAGGTCTGCATAGCTAGACAGCAATGTAATTAATTATGTTGTAATTAATTCTCTCAGGGAGGTTGTTCAGCCACCATTCCCTGTACCATCTGACCACCTTCCAGACTCATTAGAGTGGAACTAGCGGCATCCCTAACGAACACTGAAGAGTCTGTAGCTCCTCTCCTTTTTGGAGCCAAAGAAAGATTAGCCTGGCAAAGAATGGCATGAAGAACAGAGGAGAAAAGAGGGAGAGGAGGGTTGTTTTCTCCTCTTTGTGAAGGTTGAAGTAAGGTGAGGAGTGTAGCGAGGAAAGTCAGTATGATTATGTCAAGAAAAGCTTTCAGCTATGACAGTTTTGCAGCATTTCTTGAAGGGGGGCAGCCTCTTGATCCTTTTTAATATCCTTATTAGTCTCCAGTTCTAGAAGCGTGTGTGAGGACATGTTTAACTCCTATTGAAGTCAATGGTTCTTAAGCATATGCTCAAAATTTTTTCACAAATCAGGACTTTAATTTGTTCCTTATGTACATTTAGGCTTATAGAGAAGTATTGTGTTTTTGAAGTTGCTGGAAACATCAGCTTGCTGATGGGAGGTGGGGGAAGGGAGCAGGAGTCCATCACTTTCAGAAGTCTGCAATTTTCTTCTTTATTTTTTTTTCTAATTTTGACCAGGCAGGTATGTGTTTACCAATTTTTTAATGTTTTCTCAAATACTGTCTATTAGATTCTAACAAGTGCTGCCGAACTGTGAGTTACTTACACAACACTTCTAGGTTTCTATTAGTTGTAAAGTCACAAATACTAAGGTCTGTGCCTCATTCCTCCCTCTTTCCTCTATGAAGTTGATAGAACTCTTACCAAAACCCAGAGACTTATCCCCAGCAAGGGAAGGAAGAGTTCAGACAAAAGCTGTAAAACTGTCTCCGTGCTACACTGCAAACACACCTCAATTCTGGCATCTAGTGCTCTTGGCTATTTCAATCCTGGAACAGAACCGTCTTCATTGAGCCTGAAGGCTGTGCCGAACTGTATGGTGATTTCTGTGATATGGAAAAAAGCCCACTGGAGACTGGCGGAAAGCAGCCAATGTTGTGATCTGATCCTCATGTGAATTTACGTCTCCAGAGTTCAGATTTAATATCTTCTATAATTTTGCCATGCACTCTGCTGATATTACACCGAAAAACTCTACATATTGAAAATAACTGCAAAATTGCTAAGCCCAAGCATACAAAAGGTATCACCAAGACTCCTGTACCTTTCCTTTTCTCTCCCTGCCTGTAGCTTCCTTACGCTCCCCAAACTGTTTTTAACACAGTTAGGAATAAAACAGCACAGTATAACCAGGTGCTGGTCCAGTCAAAGCAAGTGGACTGTCCCAGGTCCCTACCTGCTGTTATTTTAGATTTGATACACACATACGTGCAATTGCTCACATATACAACAAATATATATACATGTCTATTATATCAATTAAATGGAATCACAAAAAAATATTTTACCACTTTCAAAATTCTTCTTACAGAAAACTGTAGAGTAAAAGGACAAATTACCAATGCTATTTAGGGAGTTTACAGGCCCCTTCAAAATGAGACTTTACTTTTTTTGAAGCACATTCCTTCTGGCACAAGTAACTATTACCTAAAATCTTGGAATTAAAAGAGTACATTTTAAGAAAGGTTCATTTTTTCTCACCCATTTGGCTTAGTTTCAAATGCTTCCTTTTTACACAAGGCTCTGCTCAACACTGGGTACATCACTGGTACTAAGTATTAACCATCAGCATTGTCATGTCTCAGCCATGCATGATTTCTTCTAGAGCCATTTACAGGCTCTGCTCAGTGATGCACATCCTTATGAAGTTAAAACCTGAAGAAAAGAAAGCACATGAAGCATCTTTTTTTTTTCTTTTTTTCTTTCCTGTTTACTCTCAGCCTTGCACACTTTTCTTACACATCCTAAAGGCACAGAAGACCCACGACTGACCTGCAGTTATCCAAAGCAAGTTCCCAGTAAAACAATTGATGGTTTGGGGCCAATGGGATCATGACAGAACATTGCTTCTGGATGTTTCTTGCACGTAGGTGAGCCATACGGAAGAGAGAAAAAGAGTGTGAATGGAAAGAGGAAGAACACACTTAAGAGAGCACAGAGAACATACTGGGGCAGATAAGAAACAGGATCAGAAGCATCAGCTGAGCAGCAGTTGGGCAATGCCTTGCAGGGAAATAACAGTTTAACTCTGAGAGGATCAGCTGGAACCAGAAAAAGGATTCTAGGAAAGGAATTTCAAAATGGTATAATTGAAAAGTAGGATCATTTCACCAGCTTTGGTTTTAGCAGGATTAAAATAAGAGCCAAGAGAGGGCCAGGGCAGGAAAACAGATTTGATTTCTGCCAAGTGATATAAAACTCATTCACCTGACAGCCTGAAAATGTGTCGGAGGGAGAGAAGATTGATAAACACAATTTGCAATTTGTAGTGGCAAAAAAAGATCTTCTAAACCATAGCTCTCACTCTCTTCAGAACAAGTAGCAGCCCACAGCCTTGTGCTGGGGAAACGAAGGGCAAAATTGTTTTGTCCTGTAAAAAGATGCTTTGTGCTTACCCCAGGTCTTTTTTGTGAGAATTTTTTTTCCTACATCTGTGCATTCTTGCCCTGGAAGAAAAGGAAATGCTGACCATTTTATATAAAAAAA
>VZTO01026490.1:0-10224 GCA_013400615.1 Syrrhaptes paradoxus
ATTATTTTTTTCCTGGTTAAAAATATATACCTATTGAAAGACTCTTTGCTTACATGCTATTTAAGGGAATTGAAGTCTGTTTTCATATGCTTTTAAGTGTGAAATTAATTTATTTCAATCTCAGCATAAACAGAGACGTATCTGCCCAGTAGTATTCATGAGCAACTTGCAAGCAAGGAAAAAATGGTTTCTTATTTTGCAATAGCGTCTTTATTGCATTTTGTGTACCAGTTATGGAATTAAATTTGATCTTTAGAACTACCACCCAATCATTTGTATTAAATACAGTATTTTAATAATTATATTTTTTGGTCTTGAAAAGCTAATTTATCGGAGATTTCCGGTCTGAATTTGGGGTTCCACAGTAGTATTGGGGTACTATGAACTGACAAAAAGCAACCAAAACCTGCAGTAGTAATCTGCTACAGTGTCATACCTGCTGTAGTGTTTATAACTTTGCCTGGTCTCTGGTTAGCACTGTGTTAAATTTTTGTTTAACATAGTCAGGAATTCCTGAAGCCCTTGCCAGGGTTGTAGAAGAGAAGGACCACTTGAGGTCTATGCTGCCAGCAATCAAGTCATTAGCTTAATTGAATAGCAGAAGTTCTGGGATGAGATTATTTATGAACCTAATTGACAGCCTGCACTGGTTTACCATAGGAAGGGAAATAACTAATCTAACAGGGGAAAAAACTACCCTTAAAATGGATCTATTAGAGCAGCAAAATTACTTGGTTTGTGTATTTTCAATCTTCTTGAATTTATGGTTGCCTTACTGGCAGAAATTCAACCACTGTCTGCTGAGGAAATGCTATTTTATTTTTAAAATTCTATTGTCAGCATCCGAGATTTCCTTGTAGCACCACATTTAACATCTCTACATTCTTTTTTAAAATGTGATAAAATGCCTTTCACACCTGAGCTAACAATTGTCCTGCTGCAAATATTGTTTCCTCCTCAAATGTCTGTCAGTATGTTTAATATAAGAGATTTCAAAATGTTTGTAATTAGGGTCAGTTCAGGATCCTAAACAGCTTTAAACTTTGCTCTACCAAAGCTTCCTGTGCTCTGGTTTCTTGTCCATAAAATAAAACCGGTGACGTGCTATTTGCTGTCAGGGCAGTTCTGAAAATAAGCAAACATATATTCTATGAGTATTCAAAATAAAAATATTTTTGCATTAGCTGGGAACGTCTTCTATTTATCTGTGATATTTATAATGTAATAACTAACTACTCTTTAAGGGCTTTGAGGGTGTTAGATTAAAACATTATTCATGGGTCTTATTTGCAGTTTTTCTGCTGGTCTTATGTAGATATTTTCACTGACTCGGATGTGGTGTAAATCCTTGCATGCTTGACACCCATTGTCATCTGATTTCCTTGACTGTAAAGGTCACAGTCAGCATAAAATAAACCATAAGTACTAAGATTTAAAGCTGAGTAAGTAGAGTTGGTTGTTAGTTAAAGAGCTCAAAATAGCCTACTGTAGTTTCTGGTAGGTATGTAACTAGCATACACAGAATTTCCTCTGCTCTACTCCTCAGCTGAACCCAAGCTGAACCTTTTTTTTGACACAATCCTATGATCAAAAAATGAGCAGCTAGAATGAAAGTAATTTTTCAAAAGAGGACATTATAACTAAGAAATCAGCATTTGAGCATTGGTTAACTATTTTAAAGTATTTTGTAAAACTTGTCAAAACTGCTAGATTTAACAAACAATAAGAATAACTTTTGTATTTGACATTTCTCTTACTAGTCATTTACTAAGGAGGTTAATGTTTACTTATATTTTCCTGTCAGTTCCACATGCCCCTCCATAGTCTTCCCCTTTGTCCCAAAGAAAGTGCAGAGCTGCAGGGTTTCTTTTATTCAAACGCGTGACTTTCACGTATTTGAGCAATTGTCTGTGCATTGCAGAACTCTCCCAGAATTTGTATATAGTTATAGAGCCATTCAAACAGCTTTTTGAGCAGTGGCTGCCCATGGGGAAACAGGAGCATCCTTCTTTCTAGAAAGGTTAGTGTTCAGTTCTCTGTGGGTTTGAGGTCTTCCATGCTGCTCATCCTCATTTTCTCCCACATTCCTCCAGTCTGTTCGTTAATGGTAGTGGGTTACATATCTATAGGATATAGATGTTGGCAGGATAGAAGGGAACAATATAAACTACAGCAATTTAATGTCCAGTGGTCACAGAATCTTCTCAAGAAACTGGTGATCTCCTCTGTAACTGCAGTTGTAGGTTCTCAGGAGCCCCCTCCCTCCCCAGCTTTCATGGCAGTGAGGGATTCCCTTTCCTGTCTCTCAGATGGATAAAGGCGGCACCTCTTAGGAGCCCTCTGGCTCATATCAGCAAAACTGGGAGGGGTGAAGATGAATTTTATATATATATCTTCCACTAAGTCATTAATTTTGAATAATTTTAGCTGCTGCTCCTTGACAAAACACCCTAATGCACTGACATTGAATTATCTATTTAGTCAAAATTCTTTGGCCAAGATTTTCACAGATTTTTAAAGAGAGCTGACACGCATTGTTACTTTCTACAGTTAGTTTAGCAGCTGCTGTAGGGAAACTGAAGAGCCAAAATTGGTACAGGTGTTGGTAAGACATTTTTTCCGGCTGATACTGCAGAGGATTTTGAGCACTCCTTCTCAGTCACCTCTTAGTTTGCTTTTCCTGTTGAAGTTAAACAGTAAAGTGTGGGGACAATGGGATTGGTTTTGCTTTCTCCCTTTTAGAATTTTATTTTAAACTATGTATCCACTCTCTATTGTCTGTGTGTAGCTTCCACAGGTTTTTCACTCTAATTCTTTTCTTTCTTGTAGTTGCTTTTAATATGTAGTGGAAGTATTCAGTCACAATGTAGTAAATCTGTTCTCCTATGAGTTCAGAAACAATGTACATTATTTATTTTCCAAACTGTATAATAGTTTATGAGAATGAGGACCTACTACTGTGATTGCTGCTTTTCCTGCTTCATTAACCTGCAAAAAGCTCAATTTTTAACAAAATCTAAATCCATTCCAAGCCCAATGTAATCTCTAACATTAATTAGTTTTTGTAATACTCTTAAATAAGATATGATGAATGATCTTTTGCTAAATATCTTCATGATTTCTATGGAAGAAGACTGCAAAATCTTTGTAGGAAATTGCTAGGGGGGTTGTTTATGAGGTTTTTTTGATTAAGCAGTCCTAATTGGTTCAGTTCATCTTCACCTGTAGGTTTTCACCTGCCTGTTTATTTTTTACCATTCGGACCATACTCTTCTGTCAAATATTGTTTGGTCTTTATTTTGGTTCATCATTCACACATTTAAATTATGGATGTGCACCCTGAGCTATATTTTTAAAGAAGATTCATTCTCCTCCTGACTGTACTCCAGAGAAATATGAGCTCCTAGGCTAATACTAACCTGTGTGCTGAAATTGCTATTTATTCAGTTAATATACTACACAGACTTATTCTTTCAGATGTTTTGAGTAAATCATGTCTCAAACAATTTTCTGTTCTTTCATGTGTAGAATTCCAATGTGAAGTTGATGGGAGACTGTAGATTTCTTGTGCAGAATTTCAAAGGACAATTTTTACACTAATATTCTATTATCATTATTATCTTTGTGACAATACAACATACACATATTATTAATAACTGTCCTTTGCTCTCTTGGAAATACAAGTTTGAGTGGTGTCAGCATCAAAGGTAGTGTGTAAAGCTACATATATTAATAAGCTCCAGAATTTTATTATTTACTTTTTTTTTTGGTCAAATGCAAATTAAAATGGAAAGTGAAGAAATGTTAGAAAAGCTTCTTTCAGGTCTTATATCTACACTCTTTTTTAAGGCCAATTCATTCCTTCTGACTTTACATAAAGGACACAGGATCCAGGTCTCTTCTTCCTTAAATTAATGAGATTCACTTTGGCCAAGTCAACACTGATTCTTTTTCTTTTTCTCTCAAAAGTAAAGTTTGTATGAGACAAGTCAGACTTACAAATGCCAGTCATATGACGCTGTGTTTCCTTCCCCATATGCAATTTCCACCACAGGGAATAAATGACTGACACACTACCCCCCACCATCGTCACAACATGTCACACAACAGCATTATTTTTCCAACATTAGTGGCATCCCTCCAAGTGGCCATAAGGCTGCAGACACATTTTTTAATCATTACTTTGCCCATCGCAGGAAGCTGAAGTCACACCACTTAATGTGTGCTCATGATAAATTTCATCTCCTTGTATAATAAAATGGAAGCTAATGAAGCACAGCGCAATTGCGGTGAATTAAACAGCAGTAGAACAAGGCAGGAGAATACCCACTCGTGGACATTACTAAACACATCTTGAATGTATTGACTTTTAAACCAACTCATATTCAATTAGTCAAAAGGGGCCAGGGGATCATACTGTTGGCTTGGTAAGGAAGGACACTGTAACAGTTCATTAGTGAAATACTAGGGCCTGAGCAGTGAGGCCCTGAACCAAAGTTGACCTCTAGGTGACCCTCACAACCTAACAATAGTCCTCATATGTATCATATTGATCACATATCTAATGTATCAACTCATGCCTATGTGCCAGTTTATAGAAGCATTGCTGTAACGCTTACAGAGCATTGCTGTAAGATAAGGGCTGTGTAACGGCAGCCCCGCTCGCCAAAAAGAGCGATACCCATCTCAAACCTTCAAACAGACCTCTGCGTGACAGAAGGTGGCAGGGAGGTGACGGGCGTTGTTCAGAGACACGTAATCAAAGATAACCAGACACCTTTACTTCTTCTTAACCTTTTCTCGGGCTCTGGCCACGCGCGGGAGAAAGTCAACAAGGGAATAAAACCTACACCAGATGTTTTTTGCAGCTTAAGAGAGAAAGTTGTTTATTTAACTGTATAAAAGTGGGGACCGTTTGCAGGGAAATTTGGAAGCCTCCTCTATCCAGTGGACGCACTGTATAGAGATTTCCCAATTGCCNAAGTATTCAGTCACAATGTAGTAAATCTGTTCTCCTATGAGTTCAGAAACAATGTACATTATTTATTTTCCAAACTGTATAATAGTTTATGAGAATGAGGACCTACTACTGTGATTGCTGCTTTTCCTGCTTCATTAACCTGCAAAAAGCTCAATTTTTAACAAAATCTAAATCCATTCCAAGCCCAATGTAATCTCTAACATTAATTAGTTTTTGTAATACTCTTAAATAAGATATGATGAATGATCTTTTGCTAAATATCTTCATGATTTCTATGGAAGAAGACTGCAAAATCTTTGTAGGAAATTGCTAGGGGGGTTGTTTATGAGGTTTTTTTGATTAAGCAGTCCTAATTGGTTCAGTTCATCTTCACCTGTAGGTTTTCACCTGCCTGTTTATTTTTTACCATTCGGACCATACTCTTCTGTCAAATATTGTTTGGTCTTTATTTTGGTTCATCATTCACACATTTAAATTATGGATGTGCACCCTGAGCTATATTTTTAAAGAAGATTCATTCTCCTCCTGACTGTACTCCAGAGAAATATGAGCTCCTAGGCTAATACTAACCTGTGTGCTGAAATTGCTATTTATTCAGTTAATATACTACACAGACTTATTCTTTCAGATGTTTTGAGTAAATCATGTCTCAAACAATTTTCTGTTCTTTCATGTGTAGAATTCCAATGTGAAGTTGATGGGAGACTGTAGATTTCTTGTGCAGAATTTCAAAGGACAATTTTTACACTAATATTCTATTATCATTATTATCTTTGTGACAATACAACATACACATATTATTAATAACTGTCCTTTGCTCTCTTGGAAATACAAGTTTGAGTGGTGTCAGCATCAAAGGTAGCGTGTAAAGCTACATATATTAATAAGCTCCAGAATTTTATTTCTTTTTTTTGGTCAAACGCAAATTAAAATGGAAAGTGAAGAAATGTTAGAAAAGCTTCTTTCAGGTCTTATATCCACACTCTTTTTTAAGGCAAATTCATTCCTTCTGACTTTACATAAAGGACACAGGATCCAGGTCTCTTCTTCCTTAAATTAATGAGATTCACTTTGGCCAAGTCAACACTGATTCTTTTTCTTTTTCTCTCAAAAGTAAAGTTTGTATGAGACAAGTCAGACTTACAAATGCCAGTCATATGACGCTGTGTTTCCTTCCCCATATGCAATTTCCACCACAGGGAATAAATGACTGACACACTACCCCCCACCATCGTCACAACATGTCACACAACAGCATTATTTTTCCAACATTAGTGGCATCCCTCCAAGTGGCCATAAGGCTGCAGACACATTTTTTAATCATTACTTTGCCCATCGCAGGAAGCTGAAGTCACACCACTTAATGTGTGCTCATGATAAATTTCATCTCCTTGTATAATAAAATGGAAGCTAATGAAGCACAGCGCAATTGCGGTGAATTAAACAGCAGTAGAACAAGGCAGGAGAATACCCACTCATGGACATTACTAAACACATCTTGAATGTATTGACTTTTAAACCAACTCATATTCAATTAGTCAAAAGGGGCCAGGGGATCATACTGTTGGCTTGGTAAGGAAGGACACTGTAACAGTTCATTAGTGAAATACTAGGGCCTGAGCAGTGAGGCCCTGAACCAAAGTTGACCTCTAGGTGACCCTCACAACCTAACAATAGTCCTCATATGTATCATATTGATCACATATCTAATGTATCAACTCATGCCTATGTGCCAGTTTATAGAAGCATTGCTGTAACGCTTACAGAGCATTGCTGTAAGATAAGGGCTGTGTAACGGCAGCCCCGCTCGCCAAAAAGAGCGATACCCATCTCAAACCTTCAAACAGACCTCTGCGTGACAGAAGGTGGCAGGGAGGTGACGGGCGTTGTTCAGAGACACGTAATCAAAGATAACCAGACACCTTTACTTCTTCTTAACCTTTTCTCGGGCTCTGGCCACGCGCGGGAGAAAGTCAACAAGGGAATAAAACCTACACCAGATGTTTTTTGCAGCTTAAGAGAGAAAGTTGTTTATTTAACTGTATAAAAGTGGGGACCGTTTGCAGGGAAATTTGGAAGCCTCCTCTATCCAGTGGACGCACTGTATAGAGATTTCCCAATTGCCGGGAAGGACTCTCCAAATCCTCGCTGTAAACGGGCCCCTGAGTGACTGCGGACCTGGATGATGGTAACGTATTAATAGGGCAATTGGTGATGGATCTTAATCACTATCGCTAACTCTATGGAGTAATGATTAGGTGTATCACCTTACTTTCTGCTTGCTATAGTAGTTCACTTATTATTTTTCTGCTTTACCTTATCTTGCTTTATTTTCACTGTATTATTTTCCTCATTATTTTATCACTTTAAACATAAGTAAAAATAAGTTTCCTTTTTTTAAAATTTGTGCTATCCCCATCGACTGGCAAAACAATTACCCAGTAATTAATTTACAGTCTCATTGCTTAATAACTTTACATTTAATAAATATTTATGTACCCAGTGACTTCTATCCATTTTACTTTTCGTCAACATGTAAAATATGACATTTTGTTTCTTCTGTCCACAAACTTGGAGGAGGGAGGGGGTAAATTATCATGTTTAAGCAATTTGTGTTAAGATATTTCCAATATCAATGAAGATATTTACAGCAGAAATTGGTTTTGGAATTAGTAAATTTTATTTTTAATTGCAGTTAGGCATAAGAGTAAAATACATCTCTCTTTTTTTTTTACTGTAGATTTTTAGGTGTTAGTTTAGGTGTTAATCCTGTTTTAACAAACCATGGATTTTCTGGATAGAAACTTGCAGGGAATTGGGGAATGGACAGACCCCACAAGAAAAACAAGAGGCTGTGACATAAGTGCGTAGAATAGAATGAGTTTGACAAGAGTGATAAGAGACAAACTTGTTTATTTTTCCATAAATCATTGCTTTATTGTAATTGTTACTCACAGCAGTTAGAAGTAAGTATTTTTTGCTGCTGTTGTATACCCCATCCTGCCAATTCACAAGCACCATACTATTGTTCTTACAGTGTCTTGAAACAAGAAAGGCTGAAAAGCACACACAGTCAGGAATGTAATGCCTTGCTTAGGTGCATTCATTTCATTACCAGAACACCTATTGATTTTTATTAAGGCAGATTTTGGGGGATGTGCAAGAAAGACTATAGTCACTCCTATACATGGGACCCAATAAATGTCCTCGGGGCCATGTAAGACAGCAGCAATTATGACTGTTGTATCTACACTGCAGATATACTTCTTGTTATTTGTTACTAATAGGGGGTTTTTTTAAGATCCACTGATACTATGGTCTGCTAGGAACAGAAGGAGAATTGCCCTGCATCAGGGCCTATATTTGTTAATTCTCATAGGGTGAGGTCAGTCCTGGTGCCAGTATTGAGGTGATTGGGAAGGAGGGAGGGAAGGAACAGGTTCAAGCTGGGGCTCCCAGTGACTCAACACATACTCTGAAATAGCATTTTGCTTTAAAAAAACCCCAATAAACAACCCACAAAAAAGCCCTTATTATGTTGATGAGTGTAGGTGCTGTCTCTCACAAGATTCGTGATGTACTATCTGAATCATTACCACCTTTCAGCACATAACAATAATTTTCTTTAAGTATACAAAATTAAAAATATTTCAGATCAATAGCTTATCTCAGAAAGGTTTTACTCCTTACATTTTACTCTTGCTTATCTTACCAAACTTGTATATGGAGTGGTCAAAGGAAATCTAGAGTATCTGAGAGGACAGATGGAGCAATAATGAGTCTCCACCTTCTTAACCAAAGTCACAGGATCTATTTGAGCAGCTGGAATAGATTGTCTGACTGTAGTCACAAGGGTGACTATAGTATTTTTCCACTGCTGAAAAAGGCAGTCACTTCTCACCTTCCCTCCTGGTCAAGGGGTCCTGCTGCTTCATTCAGCTCACCCCGAAGAGAGCTGATTTAGTTAAGTATTTTGGCAGAAAATGAATCCAGCAACAAAAAAGAATGGTTGGTATTTCTGCTGGGTTTGTGAGCTGAATCAGCCTACAACCATCTGAGAAGTGTAGAGAGGGTGACTGGAAGAAATGCTTCCTGCGCACGTGGAAGAAAAACAGCACATGTTCAGTCGAATCTAGGGCCCCAAAATATAAAATAAGTCAAGAAAATATTGGATTTTTTAGCATTGTACATAGACCAAAAAAAAAAAAAATTTTTTAGAATAAAAAAAAAAAAAAAAAAAAAAAAAAAAGGAAATCCTGCCTAATGTGAAATTAAAATGCACCCAGAATAGGGGATAATTTTAACAGAGAAAAGAGGAGGAAGAATCAGAGAGTGTCAAAAGGTTAGCAATTAGGCTAAGGAGGGTTATTTCCATAGAATTTCTATCTACTAATTTGTGAGAAAAAAGCTTCTCTAGAAGTCAGTTCCAAACAAGAACCTAATTTTAGGTATTTTGATTCACCTCAGGAGGAAAATAATCTCTTCATGTACTATAAAGGCTGAAGAGACTAAGAGACTGACCTTAGGCTGCTGTTAGCCTTTGTGATTGCCTTCCAGTGACTGCAATGATGTGCAAATCAAATTCTGATGACTGAAAATGCTAAGAATCAATCTAATTCAGTGCAAAATACAGCTTTGGTAGTTTTAAGGAGATTCTAGATTTCAGAAAACGATGCAGAAAGCTAAGAATAATGTAGAGAAGGCTTGTACGCAGTAGAAGAAACTTGTATTTCTTGGCATTGATTTCTCTCCCGCTCAACACACACACATTTCCCTGGAGGACGCTTTGGGAATGTTTATAATGAGGCAAAAAGTTATCAGCAACTGCAAGACAGAAGGGGTAATTTCAGCCAGTAGAACTAAAATGTCTGAAATTGCATCTATTTGTTCTAGGGCTGGATTTGACCTAAGATGTCTTCAATTCTAGGAGGACTTTTTTTCATTTCATATTCTAATTTCCTAAAATTTTACTGTTCTTCTCACATGAGCTTATATAGATCAGTAATACAACTCCTGTGTCTTTTTTAACTTTACTGACGTTTTGCTTGTGTTAGGAGACTGCAGGCCTTTGTGCTGTGATACTGTGTCTCCTGATAATCCATTGACTTCGTTTGTATAACAATTCAGGGTGATAGAGGTTTGTCAAAAATGAAGTACTGTGTGTAGGAACTATTACCACAAATCAAAAAGAAATGCAGAATTGAAATAGCAGCTCTCTCTGCACATTGTGAAAATGTGAGAGA
>VZTO01026490.1:11186-86354 GCA_013400615.1 Syrrhaptes paradoxus
AAAAAAAAAAAAAAGGAAATCCTGCCTAATGTGAAATTAAAATGCACCCAGAATAGGGGATAATTTTAACAGAGAAAAGAGGAGGAAGAATCAGAGAGTGTCAAAAGGTTAGCAATTAGGCTAAGGAGGGTTATTTCCATAGAATTTCTATCTACTAATTTGTGAGAAAAAAGCTTCTCTAGAAGTCAGTTCCAAACAAGAACCTAATTTTAGGTATTTTGATTCACCTCAGGAGGAAAATAATCTCTTCATGTACTATAAAGGCTGAAGAGACTAAGAGACTGACCTTAGGCTGCTGTTAGCCTTTGTGATTGCCTTCCAGTGACTGCAATGATGTGCAAATCAAATTCTGATGACTGAAAATGCTAAGAATCAATCTAATTCAGTGCAAAATACAGCTTTGGTAGTTTTAAGGAGATTCTAGATTTCAGAAAACGATGCAGAAAGCTAAGAATAATGTAGAGAAGGCTTGTACGCAGTAGAAGAAACTTGTATTTCTTGGCATTGATTTCTCTCCCGCTCAACACACACACATTTCCCTGGAGGACGCTTTGGGAATGTTTATAATGAGGCAAAAAGTTATCAGCAACTGCAAGACAGAAGGGGTAATTTCAGCCAGTAGAACTAAAATGTCTGAAATTGCATCTATTTGTTCTAGGGCTGGATTTGACCTAAGATGTCTTCAATTCTAGGAGGACTTTTTTTCATTTCATATTCTAATTTCCTAAAATTTTACTGTTCTTCTCACATGAGCTTATATAGATCAGTAATACAACTCCTGTGTCTTTTTTAACTTTACTGACGTTTTGCTTGTGTTAGGAGACTGCAGGCCTTTGTGCTGTGATACTGTGTCTCCTGATAATCCATTGACTTCGTTTGTATAACAATTCAGGGTGATAGAGGTTTGTCAAAAATGAAGTACTGTGTGTAGGAACTATTACCACAAATCAAAAAGAAATGCAGAATTGAAATAGCAGCTCTCTCTGCACATTGTGAAAATGTGAGAGATTTCATGATATAATTCAGATATGTGTGAGTTTTCAACATTCTTCCTCAAAAAGTGAGTATGCAGACCTATCTAGCTCCAATTAAATATCATCCTCTATTACCTGTAACCAGCATCAGTATTGGTTAGATTACTAAATTTGATTTTAGGGGGTTTTATTTTGAAATCTCTACTGTGCAAATGTATTCTTTAACTATGATGGAACAAACAACTTCAACATATGCTTAAAATAAGTAAAATAATACTGAATTCTAAAGCTAGAACTCTATAACAGAGTTTCAAAAATATGTTTTCCACAAAGGTTTCAGGATAAGTTTATAGGCTGATATTTTTTAGGGGAGTTTGGCAGACAGGAGAAGGAAATCCACTAGTATTTATGGCAGTACAGAAATGAGAATAAGACAGAACAGAAAGCAAAAAATTAAATGTATCTTTGAAGGTAAGGCTAAAGTATTTTTCCTCTTCCATTATGATTTCTAAAGAAAATAACGATGAGGCACCTTATTGATGCATTGTTTCTGATTTAGTTGATTTAACTGTCGTCNGCTGGGATTTATCTGCTTTACATGCTTTCTAGGACATCTAGACATGCCATGCTCTATATTAAAATTTTAACAATGATATTTTTAATGACTACATTGCTTTATTATCACTATATGACCAAGTTCTAAAGTAACTCCTTGTGTCTGGAAATGCATGTATATATGTGTAAGTTTACCCTTATGAGTAGTGCCTCACCTTTTTGTGGGACTAATTGGTGAGTAAAATTTTGTGTATATATAAAAATGTTTGCAAATCAGAGCTTAGAAATGCACTCGAGATTAGGCTTGAACAAAAAATGAACTCCTTTGCCTAAAGAATATCTTCTGAAGAAAGCTATTTAGTAGTCATTGAAAATTTTCTAACTTTTTCTAGTTTGGCATTTTTTGAAAAAATAGTAATCAAGGATTGATTCAATAACAGAAAACTTCCTGAATNAGATCCAAAAATGTCAATTAATGTCAAAATAATTGACAATTGTCAATTAATGTCATAATATTAATGTCAAAAATGTAACTCCCCATATACTGTGACTTAAAAAAAACAAAACAACTTTCTTCAATAGCTTTTTAATTTTTTTAGAAGTTTAAAGAATCTATAAAATAGGAAGATAATAGAATAGTAGAGACTTTCTGATCTTTAATTATAGAAAAAGCATCCACTTGCAATAATTCTTATAGAGGACTTCAAACTGTAACTTGTACGCCAGAATTTTAAGTGCTATGTTTATTTAGTATCTTCAGTTTTCCTTATATTTCCTTTCTTTACAAAATATCTTCTGTAAGTACAAAACAACCTGTTTCCTTGAGTCGGTATCAGGAGAGTAATGGATCATTTCATATAGTGATGTACTGAAGATGCAATGAACTTTTAAAATGTAGATAAACAATCTAGCTCTAAAGAGAATGTCTATGCCTGGAGTTCCAAACGCGGCTAGAGATTTTTCAGCTTTTACAAAAGTGTAAGTGAAGATATCTAGGTTGTGAAGCTGAAAATGAGGACTTGAAAGAACTGAGAGAGAAATTCTTTCTACCCATCACTGTGCACTCTTCCTTCTTGTTTTAATGCAAGTTTTTGGGTCAAGAGTTTGCCACAAATTTTAAATCATAACTTATTTTCACTTCTTGGAGGAATATTAAAGTATAAATTTCTATGAAAATTAATTCACACATCACTGTGGGAGTAAACTTCATTACTAAAAATTTGCTGCTTTTCAAATTTATGTTTACTTTTGTTTAAATTAAATTATGTTAGAGCATTGCCTTGTACAAAATTAACACATCTAATTGCATAAATATTTAGTCATAGATGATGTTCCATGTAAGTCAGTAAAATCACTTATTTTGTAGTGTTTTGGTGTCAGACTTGGGTCTCTCCTTACTAATAAAAGTCTAAATCTGTTTGAAAGAGTGTCTTACAAGAAGCAAAATACCTTCCAGCCAGCCAGATGCACCAAATCTGTTTTTGTTTTTAGTGTTGGTATTATATCTTTAACATTGCTTCTCAATTCAAGAAAAGATTTCAAGTGAAACTCTGCTAATGCAAAAATTTCTAATTTCCCTTTCACATGAAAAGGGGAAAAACATGGGCTAAGTAGCCTTTGACACTTATGTTTCTGCTAACCAGGAGACCAGGGTATCCTGTACATTTAATTTTCAGTCTGGCAAGGTGTTTCCAAACTTTGGATAGCAGATGTTCCAGCAGCGCCTTATGAAACTGTTTCTTCTGGTAATGAATTTAGCCACATGCTTATAATCATTTGAAGTAAACATTGCATAATGAACATAAGCATTGGTTTATAGTTAAGCACATAATCAAGTACATTTCCTAAACGAGGATGGATTTCAACATGTTAGCTGACTTCCTGAAGTAGGAACCTACAGTCTAAAAACCGAGTATTTTGATTGCTTTCTGGTTTGACTCCTGGACCTTAATTTGAATTCAAAGATTTAAGTGGGCGTGAGTATGTTATCTCTTATTTAGCACAAAATCACTCCAATTGTCTTCACTGGGAAAATAACGATGAGGCACCTTATTGATGCATTGTTTCTGATTTAATTGATTTAACTGTCGTCTGATGAAAATATTTGCTATCAAACTTACTGCTTAGCTGCATTTTGTTGATTAAAGACTGCACAAGTTTGTGGGCAGGAATGACCAACACGTGCACTGATAGCCTGTGAGCCTTAAGTAGTCAGAATTTTTGGTTTACTTTGGATATTTACCCAATACTGTGAGAGCGAGTGAGTCTTTTTAGAATGAAAAATGGCTTGTAATTTTACAAAGTAGAAAGGAATTCAAATAAAGCTTCAGATAGATTATCAAATTGGGTCTGGATAGAAAAGTCAACAGAGGAGCCTTTCTGATGCAAGGCTGGTAGTTCTGCGCTGACTGAAGTCTGTGTAATTCTCATTTCTGGATGAAGTGGTAAGCAGGAAGACACCAGGAATGGAAAGATAAACTACTTGCAAGTGGGATTTGTGTTGTCCCTGGTAATTAGTGGCTTATCTTATCCCCCAAAATCTACATTTCTTGAACCTTTTTGTGGGAAGAAGGCTCAGGCAGTGAAATTTTTTGCCTGAACTACAAACGGATATGTGCTTTGTACAATTCTTCCTGTGGACAGAATTCGTTCTGGAAATTGAGTCAATGCTGTCAGAAACTAATACATTTGTAATCTGCAATATCAGCCATCAAAAAGGTAGTTCCTATCTGCCCACATCCTTAAGTTTATTTGCATAAACCTGGGCTTACTGGTTTTTCTGCAAGAAATAAATTGAGAGTGAGGTTAGTAGTGGCAGAAGGCCACTGCAAGGAGCAAAAGAAGAGATTTTTAGCTACTGACATCATAATAATAGTCTTAATTAGCTGAAATTTAAATCAGTTGTGTTTAAATTAAATCTGGGGTTTTTAGCCTCTTAAATGTACCTAATCTTCACACTTACTTCCTGAAAACTTCCAGAAGACCTGTCACACAGCATTTCCTTCCAGTCCCCTTTCTACTCTTTCATTTTGCTGTTATTTGTGGGGAAGGAGGGACTGTTTGTCCTTGTTACTTACATTTCTTGTTTGGCATGTGATTTCAGTTCTTGGAAAAATAAAATGCTATTTACCATGGAAAGGAGATAAATGTAGAAGTATCATGCAGCCTTACCTTTCTACATGGATATTGTAGCTTTCTCATTTTACACAGCTGCTGGTAGAGTTCCAGACTATTTGAATGCAACTGCCACTCAGAATTAATCAGAGAAATTACATGGTGATTTTGTACAGTGAACAAAAGAACAAGAATGACACCAAAAAACACATTTCATTTATACTTTGACTTCCAACTGTCACCTGTTGGAGTGAAGAGCCTGTTGGTGCGCCAACTCACCATGTTGCGTATATTTCTTCTCTTATCTTTGTCTTCATGCCCATTTAAGTCTGAAAGTTACCTGAAAATATTGTTGAAACATGCTCTCCCTTCATCCAGAAGCTGATTTAACTTTTTGTACAGGCCACTGATTTCATCATATGGGTAACTGTGGTTCCAGAATAAGCTTATATGATCTTTATCTTATGTCTTTTGGAAAACTTCAGGGTTAGTTGAGCACTCTTGCTACTGACTCAAAATTTATACGTTTTATTAACCTCCAGAGCTTGCGTGGAAAGAGAAGGATGCCTAAAGATTTTTTTTTCTTGAGCTGACTGATTTTAGAGAAGACTTTGTGCCGTATTTGACTTCTTGTTTGAAGGGCATTTTTTTGCACCTTGTTTATTTTTATGCTATTGCTAACAATCCTAGAAGCATTAAATACAGGTAAAAGCCTTGTATTGATATTACTAAGGACTGTAAAAGTTAATATGTGTATCAAGATCTATAGCCCAACTTATCAGCTTCTGGACAGTAAAGCAAACACATTTTCTAAATTACACCATATACTCTAGCCATGCTCACTTTTCTTATATGTTAATTACTAGTTTGTCATCTGAAAACATATTTCAAACTCTATTTCTAAGGTAGTATAGCTCACTGAAAAACTTATGGACTTTCCAGTTGAGACACAAATGGGAACTTCCTAACATAGCTAGCAAGCCATAAAGTAAATAACCACTCACATAAATTTCAAATTATACTAACTATACATCTGAAAGAGAGGAGAAAAAAAAATTATGGTGTCCTGTTTATAAGTGACACACCTGAATGCTAGTCAGTGGATTTATCAGGAAGAATCCCAGATGGATTCAGGGTTTTACTGGAGCCCATTTTAGAAATGAGGTAGGCAGCCAGTATTCACTGATGCTCAGGATCTTTTTTACCTGGGTTTATGTTTTGGTTTTCATGTTTTCTATGTTTGTATTTTGTAATTTGCTTGGGGCCAATAAAAGATGTATATTTTATTTGTTCAAATCCATATTCTAAGCAAACATGGAATTCAGAGTTTGGAAGTTATGAAAGAATATGTTGAAAAGATAGCACTCTTCAGAAAAACATTTTCAAAATGTTGGAGAATATGGTATAATAATGAAATCAGAAGTAGAAGAAGTTATTGAGATGTAATGGTGCAAAATCCAAACACTGTGTGGCAGTTAGGCTCTACTTAATGCAGCCTAGGATCTATAAATTCAGAAAAAGAAATGAGATTTCATTTCTAGCATACATGCTAAATTCAATTACATCTGACAAACATGCTGACAGGGTGCTTTTCATTTCCTCATTCACAGAGAGACAGTGTATTTAACCAGTTTAATTGTTCAACATGAGGCAATGATGGGTACCAAACCAAAAAAAAAAAAACCAACCGTCCAGTTCTTCAGGAACATTTAAACATGCTGCAGTTGATAACATTTTGTGTACAGAAGAATAATTTTGAATGTTTTTCTCTTGTTTGTTACTTCTAAGAAAGTCTTTCTCTGAAAAAGAAGACAAATATTATTGGTGTATTTTAATAAATGACATGTAACTAAAAAAATGCTGTCAAAATTATGCAAAAGGATGATCATAATGTCTAGCTGGAGTACAAATGGTGATTTTACATTCAGATAGCTACATTTTGTATTTAGATCCAAATTTGTAAACTCCACTAAGGTCAATTTACTAGGTATTTAGGATTACATACATTGTACTTATGTTGTTGTTGTTTAGAAAGGTCTGACTTTAGATTCTGTTTGCAGACCTATTTGTACCTCCATTAATTACAATAGAAGACATGCATATATTCATGAAGTGAATTTGACCTTAGATAGTCGGACTAGGAAACACCTCTTCTTTAGTCATTTACTTCATCTTCCTAAACAAGAACAATTCATCTTTTTATTATTTATAGACCATGGTCTTCTTGTTCACGTGGGCTGTGGTGAATCAAGTCTAATGGCAGTATTATAAATGAAACAGCTCCAGGGAATCATCTCCAGCACTGAAAGCTGGTAATATCAAATGGTGGGCTCTGTTTCACACTGCTCATTGAGGTCATGATCTAGAGGTCTAAAAAGTTCTTTTTTTCCTCACTCTATTACTCCTCTTCTTCTTCCTGAAGCCAAACTGAATACTGTGTGCTAGAAGTTTTAAAATGCAAGTAGCACTTCCTAGTCAATAAACCTCAAGTGAATATTGGACTTTTAATGCCAGTTTATAAATTATTCTTTAGGGTCTATATTATAATCCCAAACAATCCAAGTATATTTTGATAGGTGTTTTTTGAGTTGTTGGTATCATGATTTTGTTGTTGCTGTTTCAGAAAATAATAGGTTAATTAATCTTTGGGAAAAACTCTCCCTCTTTTGTAATTAAATAGAACTGGCCAGATCTTCAGGTATTCTATATCTTCAGCATACAAATGCTTTTCACTCCAGAGAAGTTATCTAGTGCTAGTTGTATTTTATGAAAAAATAATCTAAACTTTTATCCTAATATTTTCAAAGAATCTGTTTGGTTCAAAAGATGGAAACCAAATGTGCATGACTGAAGATAAGAGCTCTGAGGGACAGATAAGCATGTTGATTACAGACTCTGCTCTTCAGCTTGCAGTTCTACACCCTTGATACAGTTCAAGAGCAATCTGATGATTTGCCAACACCAGTTCACTAAAACACAACAGTTCAATACACAGATATATTTACTTAATTTCAAGCTTTTTAATTGAATGTCAGTCAATTACACAGTTATAATCCATATCTTATTACAAATATAAATACTACACATATGCATTTTAAATAGCACATTTTCTGAACTTAAACCATTTTCCTTTTTATAAACAATTGTAACTAAGCAATCAATTTTGATTATAACAGCCATAAAACATTTATAACTTGATGTGATTATTTAATTGTAAACTAAAAAAAACAACCCTCCTATCTTATTTTCTATTTAAAAAAAACATTCCCCAACATTAAATACTTTTCCAGGGTAAAGTATTTCTCACCTTCTCATATAAAAAGGTGAGATAATTTTAATGTTACCTATCGTAGGATTTGAGTATTTTTCCAAAAACTGATTAGACTTACAAGAGCTCAGCAATCTCATTGGACCTCACCTTTTCCACCTTGATCCATGTCCTATTTTCTACTTCTTAGCTGCTTTGTACAGTGACTATGAGGATATTAATTTGAAGTGAGTTTTCAGCTTTGTTCTGAAAGCTGAGAGAATTGTGGTCAATCTAATATCCTCTGACAGGGGATCTAAAATCTTTTGTTCTGTTTATGGAATTAGCCTATATTCTGTTCCTATGAGCTTTGTTTTTCAGATTGATAGATTCATGGCTAATACAAAAGAGAGCAACTGAGGATGACATTCTCCTCACTGAGAAATATACTCTGCAGTACGTGGGAAAAACATTTCTTACGGGACTTTCACATTTAGGGTAGACAGTGCATCTTTGGCCTGGCAATTTTAAAGGATACCAGTAACCCAAGTTTGCTGTACTTATATTGAAATAATATCAATTTCAGTAATTCATTCAAGCAGTTTGCAGTGAAAAAGCAGGAGACTAATCATAATGGAGCAGGCTAGGTTACAGCTTTCTGCTCAGTCTCAGGTGGAAAAAGGAATTTTTCAACATTTTGAACTATTCAGTTCAGTCATTCTGTGACTGAATGCCAAGGGATACAAATGAACTGCTTTGATGGTCTAGTTAGCTTGAGAATCCCTCAGTATAAAGTGATAGGTCGGAAGATGATAGCTTTAGAAAAATTTAACAGAATATTCTTTTCTTCTTATGTCATTTTCTGTCTTGATGTACAACCATTCTATCCTAAGAGCTGATTCCTGTGAGACACTGGGAGCGGTGAAAGCTGAGAACATTGCACACATCAGAGATAAACAAACAGAGTGATGGAACTATTGACATCAGAGATTATGAACTCTCACTGTTATTCCCCAATGAAAATATTCCTGCCAACATAGGTGTTTATGTTAAGGATGTTTCTCAAAAGAATTTTTGAGAAAGTCATCAGAACAGCAGAATCAAAAGGAAAAAAAAAATATGGACGTTATATGGGTTCCTTAGATTTTCCTTGTACTCATGGACTATTTAAGGAATGGGGGGATTATGGTTCTCTTCGAAAATCAAATACAGAATTATATACATGTTTTTTTACTGTTGAACAGGCACTATGAAGCATTAGGGAACTGATATCCATATTACATTTTTAATCTGCTTTACAGAAAATTTGAGATGTGCATATACCATCCCACTATTTGTTTGTAGTAGGCAATTTAAACTATTTCAGGGAACATACTCATTATATATGAAATACTTACATTTCCAGCTGAATAAACACTCAAGTTTCCCATCAGCTTCAAAGGTCTCCAAATAAACTTTGTTCACAATTTAAAGTGAAAAATGTGTATTACATGCATCTGATCTTTTTCATTTAAAATGCTCTTCTGCCTTATCTAAAGTGTAGAATCATAGAATCACAGAATGGTTTGGGTTGGAAAAGACCTTAAAGATCATCAAGTTCCAACCCCCCTGCCATGGGCAGGGACACCGCCCACCAGCCCAGGTTGCCCAAAGCCTCATCCAGCCTGGCCTTGAACACCTCCAGGGATGGGGCATCCACAGCTTCTCTGGGCAACCTGGGCCACTGCCTCACCACCCACACAGGAAAAAATTCTTCCTAATGTCTGATCTAAATCTGCCCTCTTTCAGCTTATACCCACTACCCCTTTGTCCTATTACTACCCTCCCTGATAAAGAGTGTTTCCCCATCTCTCCTGTATGCCCCTTCAGGCACTGGAAGGCTGCTATAAGGTGTCCTCGGAGCCTTCTCTTCTCCAGGCTGAGTATATATGTTTTGGATCTTTTTGTATTAAATAATTGTAGGTGAAAGGATGAAGAGTTTCATACATAATATTTCTCCACAATATATATTTATGGGCACTCAGACAGGTTTTATTATCAACGCTTATTGTACCAAGTGTGAGACCATGTGTCATGAACCCAGCATTTCGGAATACACGGCTAGTAAAGGTGTTGTGAATGCCCATTAATGCTTTTGGAGGAGGAGTGAAATGGTATGATACCTAGACATTCTAGGGGAGAAATACAGAGTTTAATATCAAGGTATGCATAAAATCCAATTACATTCTTAAAGCATTATTATTTTCTAATTATAATTTCTTTGTCAACTATAGCTAAAATGTGGTCTTACGTAAGCTGCTAAATGAAAGCACATTCACTTACTGCAAGTACTCATTTAGAAACAAACCAGCATAAATTAAAAACATTTAAGTAAGAAATGGCTGTCTGGCATTGAGAACTGTTAAAATGGCATTCTGGTCGATATTGCAGATGATGCTCAAGTCAAAAGAATGAATTTTTTTCTTTGTTAAAGGAATGTGATTTCCTTCAAAATAAACTGCATGGCGCTAATCCTTCTGAAAGTAAACAGGCATATTTTAGAAGTATGCTCTCAGGGAGAAGAATGATTATATTCTGCTTTACATTAATGTAAAAACAGTTTCACAACATGAGGAAAACTTAATCCACACTCCTATTAAGACTTCATCCATGAAAATCAAATCATAGCACTTGCTCTCACTGAATTCAGTGTATTGAATTGAATAGAAAGACAACCTCGTCACAGCTAAGTCCAGCACTGGCCCTGCTGCTCTAATTAGTCTTTACCAATATTAGTTTCTTCTTTCCCTCATCTTTTTGCTTCATTTCCCTTGACTGGAGTGCAATTTCACCAAAATGTACTAGACTAATCATTAACTGGCAGCAACATATAGAGTGAAATTTCGAATTGACAATCACAGCAGAAGAATACCAGAAATTTATAGAAGCGTAACTGTTTCTTCTGCTGGGTGGGTGATAATTGTTTTTCTGCTCATTTACATCCAAAAGTAATTAGACTCTACAACAAAACTATGTACTGTAGCGTCGGTGCAAAGTCTGGTGTTTGCAGGCTATGCAGAGATTCCATGAAAACATCATGGTAAGAACCTTCATTCATTTGTGTTGTTGCTTCCTAAAAATTTTCAGAAACATACCCTTGAAAGAATGAGGTCACACAAAATGTGGCCTGAGGGCTTCTCCTTTCTGTTTTCCCCTGTGGACTTCTGCAGCTGATTTGATAAAAACTTTTCTGCATCAATAATTTTTTGAGTTTATGTTTCCTGAAAAATGTATGTGGTTTATGGAAATAAACCATCTTTATCATTCAGTGGGAAAATTTCCTGGTCTTTCCTTCCAGATCTGGTTTCTTGATAGAAACCCCGTGGTGTTACGCTGCACATAAAGGTGTATAATAAATGTTTGCAACTGCAATGATCTTCTGAATCTTCTTCAGATAGTTGTAGTTCAAGCCGTGCATTAAAAATGCCTGTTGCAGAAATGTAGAAAATGATTACCGCAAACTTTGCTTCCCCTGGCTACTAGAACTTACATATAAATAAATACAACTTCAAAGCCGAGATATTTTCTTTCTCATGACATTTCTTACCAAAGTCTCACAGCGTTTCATGGTCACGTGTGCCTTTTCCTGTTAGAGGGCTGATGGATAGCTGTTTTCTTGTACGTTTGGTATGGTGAAAGAAAGTTATGAGAGAACAACATAGCTAGTACTTTTTATATTGAAAATCAACTGATTAATTACTGTAGTAGGCAGAGAAAATCTGTCTCTCTCATTTAGTCTTCTGAAACTTGTTGATTTACATAGTGAGGCATGAATAAAGCTGACAGCAGTATTAGGCCCTTCATTTCTTCACACTTTGTACATGCTTGCCTTGCTTGCTTGTTTCTTTAGTTAGGACATGCTCTGATATAAGTAAATACAGGGTATTTCTGATTTTGAAATCACTTACACACTTGCATGACAATTTCCTGAATTAGACCTCTATCTGCTTATAATACCAACAACTGCATTTTATGCAGCATGAGATTTATCTTATTGAGAAATTTTGCATTAGTTTTGTTGAATTCTGTTTTCTGAAGCTTCTGATACGTGCACTTAAATATTTTCTTATCTCCCTTATATTCTCCTCATTTTTTTAGTTTTTTGGGGTTTGTTTATTTTTTAGTAATATCTTGCTTAAGCTTACAATGTCGCAGATGATGCTAACATCTAATTTATTTTCACTTTGCCTTATGGCCACAGCAGTTTTTCTTGAACATTTGGAAGGACGTCTTGTGAGTACAACCCAGAAAGACTGTCTTTATGTGTTTACTATAGATTGTGCAGAACAATGATATCTTTAACTGTTATTGCAAATAAATTAAAAGACAAATAATAAGCTTGTATCACTTTTAGATCAGCTATTATGTCTGTAAAAAGATAAACAGCCATAAATAAATGAAGATAGATGCAGAATAACCATCTGTTAGGAAGTTAGTTCAAGTCAAAACACTTAAAACTTGGCACTGTAGATGTATTTGTGTAAATCTGTATTTAGGCATTTAAATATCTAGGCTCATGTGCAGATGTTCTGATTTACTGCAGCCTTCATTTGGGAACTGGTAAGGGATTGGGACTGGCCCACTCAGGTAGCTGCCGAAAATTGGATTCAGGTGCTAAACTTTGGGTCTCTCCGAAAACATTGGCACAAGTTCATAGTCCAAGAAAAGGTCTGTCTTACAGCTTCTTCCGTGTAAAATTACAAGCATAGAGGTCAAAAGAGCCTTTCTCCTGGAGTAACTAATTTGGTAATTAGGTGAAATCACCCTGATCATGAAAGATGTGGATTTGAAACCACAGAGGCTGAACAGCGCCGGATTTGTTTCCTGCTTCACCACTAGGTTTTCAAACAATAAAAACTAAGGCAGACACTGCTGCCCTTGCTCATTTTTTTTTGCCTGCCTTCCTAAGAATACAAGGCTTAATTGGGTCACAGGGTTATTCTGTTCTGTAAGACTTTTTACTCTTCAGCTCCCATAATTTATAAATTTATTGTCCAAATTCAATCAATTGGAAAAGGGGCAGATTTTCTGGAAAAATAAGCAGAGGGGTAGAGGGGAGAGATCCAAAGTCATTCTCATGGTGAGAGAAATGTTGGTAGGGTACACAACTCATACTAGGCGTCAGACCAGACCTCAGCTTATGCTATCTTTTAGCTGGTAGAATTTCTGGGAAATGGATTGTTATCACAAAGAGTTTTAGCACAAAAGCAGCACACAGCCATGGGAAACAGGGGTCATTACTGTCTTGTGGCACAACTTGCTTTTAAAGAAATCATCCGGTCTCTCCCAGAGGAATGGCAATAGATAACTACCCTCAGGAAAATTCTGGGCTGTAGCTGCAGGGTGGATGCAAATATTTGAGTCCCAGAGAAAAGGAAGATTTCAGACACTGATCAGCCTTTCACTCACTTGGACATTGTTCTTGGGAAAGTAACTCCTACTTTATGGCATGAGGTAAGTCCAGTGCAGCCCTACCAATTCTCCTGCAGAGCCCACATGCCAGATATTAAGTGCTGCAATTCCTAACTTGGTCTGAAATTTCCGTTCTGACTGTAAGAGATTTATACCATGTTTTCTCCTGCCCTGTGTCTCTAATTCTGCCTGACTGTTTTCACAGTTGAATTCTATGGATGTATGAAGTTAAGTCAGTCTGTTAGATAAAAGTTGTGAGTGCCATTATGGTTCCTCTCCTATAAAATCAAGTTCTTATCTTATTGTACCATTTCCCCTACGGAGCTAGAACCATAACCCCTGTTTAAGCCAGTCAAAGCTGCTAGATAGGGATATATGACAATAGTGAAGATATGTAAATAAACTGATATTAGCCTGACTTCTTCCATGACTTCTGAGGATTCAGTGACAGTGGTTATAACCTCTGCCAGGCAACTATCAGCAGTTTCAGGAGCTGTTGAGGCAGATGGCTGAGGCACTAGATCTGATAACAAGCATGCCTAAAATGAATTATTGACTCTTCAGTGTTTTTTGATGTTGAGAGGAAAACTTATGCCTCTCTAAATTCAGGATATTGCCAAACCAGCAAGAGATCTCTGGATTTCTTTATTTTTTTATTCTTATGATTAAAAGGAAGGAAGTCAATAGAAGAGGAGGTTCTCAAGCACTGGGAGGCTGTTGGTACTTCTCCTCCCATGGACTAGTAACAGCTTCGGTTCACCTCCTCCTTCTTAAAAAGTCAATACTTAAGTTGATAGCACACATTCCTGTGGGAGCCCTATACTTAAATTAATAAGGTTGACATTCCCTTCTAATCATTTCCCAAAGTAAACTTTTAAGTAGGTGAGATTCTTAGTCAGAACTGTAAAGCAAAGATACTGGGTCCTAGCTACAGATGTGCAAATAAGCTTATTTACCTTTTCACCGTGTTTTGCTACCAAATGACAGTGAAAACTCAACAGGCTCAGGTATAACATGTTGATTGGCATCCAGTGGGATACTTTAAATTACACTATGGAATAACTATGCTAATCCATAATGCATATATTAATAGAAACTAGAACCTTTATGGAGCACACTTAAGAAAATTAACTAATCAAATTAATGTCCTTGGCCTCCCTTTCTCTGCTTTTAGCCTTTGTTTTTCCTTGTCTTCTACTCCTCCCATATCCACATTCCTGTCCCTGGCACAAGAATTGTCTATTTTACCTTTCAGTCAGGCACCCAATAAACTTTGGCTGTGCTAGGACAAGTAATTCAGGAAGACCTTTCCAGATATGACCATTCAGTGATGAAATTTCTTGGTGACTCATCAAGAATTTTGCTCACATAAATTTATGGAGACTAGTATATGTTATTCTTTTCCCTTAAAATAACATCCCAGGTTTTCCTTCAAAAGGCATCATTCTGCACTAGCTGCTGATGTCCAAAAATGCTCAGTGATATGTTTCTGAAGCAGCATTTTCTATTACTCTTGAGGTAGTGCTTCCATGGGTGCCAGTTCAGCACTACAGCTGCAGAGTTGGATCAGAGACTTGTAAACTCACTGCAGCCATTAGTGTTAAACAACACAGGAGGTGAAACAGCCATCTGTAGCCGGCTGGAGAGAGGTGATAAAGGAATTTGGTGAGGTGTTACTTCTCCCTTTCCTCTGGGGGCTGACCCTATCTGCTAAGCAATAAGCATTCCAGGAAAACAGCAAAATAATATTACTCTTGAAATATGTCCCACTTAGATATGTCATGCTGTTTTCCAGGTTATTTTTTCAATGTGCAGCAAATTTATCTAAAAAAAACCTTCGTGACTTTTTTTTGTTATTAATGTAAAGCTAGTTATAACATGTGCACGTAATCTCAGATCATCCAAGTGTGAGAAAGCATATTTAAGTTGCCAGGGAAGAATTTTCTTGACAGCTTTCTACTTTTGTTCTTCATTATAATACATTAAAATGCAAACTTACAAATATTCAAATACATTGTGCTCTGTCGTGCTCTTTAACTGTTTTCTTGGCAGTTGTTAGAAACCTCTAGGCTAGCCTGAGTTGACCGAGAGCATTCAGCCGTATCACTTACTTCTTTGCTTGTCTCTTCCTCCCTGTCCTGACATGAATGTGTGCGTGAGCTGTTTTCCTTCTGAAGCTGAACAGTTGTAGGCTTGTCATGCACCAGGGCTGAAGAGCTGGAAGACAAGTAAACGATGAATAAAAAATTGAGATTGCAATTAGAAAATTAGCATGCTTTAGCTATATGTTGGAGACCATAAGTGGTCATATTTGCCAGGATTGGCTGGAGAACGACAAATTACAGAATTTCTAATCTTGTGCCTTAAGGCTCCGGCACAGCAACATGTCAGGACAGCAAACACTCAAATGACCACCGCAAGGGAGACGAACTTACTGGAACTACTACACTGCCTATAGATACATGCTGTTTGTAGCAGTTTAGGACAAGCAAATACAAATTCACCTGAGAAGCAAAAATTCTTTTTCAGGCTTTACTGTTCAGGTTCACTGCTTTTGTAATGAAGGGAAAGTGTACTAAGAAAAGTATTCCAAACTGAACTAGAACTGCTGCATTATTAGCAGTTGGGTGTTTTCTACATATGAGGGTAGCTGTAGAGATATGATAAAGGTATTAGTAGTGTTAGCCAGGGTCCAATTTATCCTGCTGAGCGTGTCATGTATCCTGTTTGCACACAGAAAGGCCGTGTTTGCTTCTATGCATAGTCCCAGAATAGATAAGTTTAAAGGTCTTTTTCAGTAAATGTGTGAAAACAAGTACAACCTTCAGAGATGACATGCTTATGGATGACTGCAATTCTTCAGGTGTAAGCAATGTAAGCAATAGCAGTATTTTTTTTTCCCTATACTCATACATGCCAACAGTAAAATTGTATCATGGACATTGTAAATCAGCAAAATATATTCTTAAGTCTTTCTCTTGTAGCTAGGACCTATGATCGCTTTATATTTTTTCAGAAAAAAATACTACTGCAATGGGAAAAAAGATTCTGCATTAACAATTTTTACTAGAACACCATTTTCTTTAAATAATGAACAAAAGTTAAAAAGCGTAATAGAATAAAAATATATATTTGTATTGTAAAAATAATTTTATCTTAAAATGTTGTAATACATATGAATAATAGTTTTAACCCAAAAAAGCAGATAACCATTTCCCATCCTCTTGTTTTTATACACACCTGTTGTGTGAACTTACTTCTTTGTTACAATTATGTTTAGGCATCACTAAAATGCTTATGTTTTAATAACACTGCAATCCCTTTGTGAAAAAGTTAGGAGGACGTTTTAAAAAACACAGTCTAGAGTCTGTGACACCCATAGTGGCATAGCAAATAATGATTTTATATTGCATAGTAAAGGAAATAGTCTTATACACTTTTACAAGTGGCAAAACAAAAGGTTTTGCTGGACATTGCAAGAGGGTGTCAATCTGCTAAATCTCAGTAGGTGGTCTAAGTACTGGGTCAGGTTACTAGAAAAACGTGTAAATAGCTTCTGTCTTTGTACATACCCACTGATGTTATCAATAGCAGAGTTACTGTTAACTGCCACTGCAGTTCAATTTCTTCCTGTTTTTTTTTAAGTTCAGTGAAGTGGTTCTTAGACAAACAAAAATAGCAGACATTTCAGGATCTCACAGTATCAGCATGCTCCACTATTTGAGTCTCTGCAGTCTTGATGGCAAGCTAGACAAATAAACAGTCGTAGCTGAGATGGTTGACTTTTAGTAAACATTGAGACTAGTTTTGCAGTTTCACAACATGCCATCAACCAACCTCCCTTTCACTGATTTATGTCACAAGAAATACACCTTCAGATAAATATATGGTTCTTCAGTTCATTTAATATCAATAAAAAGGGCTATAGGGTTCTCTAAAGGAAGATATTTAAATGCCAATATTTAAAATTACATTTTAAAAATTAGCTTAAATCAGAACAAGGTTTGAAGAACTCAGTAAGCTACGCTGGAATGCTCTCATATCCCCATTCCTCAAATTGCTCGTCCTTCACCTTACTACTCAATAGTTTAAAATTACATGAAAATATGCAAAGATTAAGTTTTTGGAATGACGGTCTGCTGCACTTTCTTTTTGTTCAGCTATGGTCTCATGCTAGTGTTAGTATGTCCTCAGTGAGCTGTGTGCCACAGAATACAGGAGTGCCTTCTTGGCATATCAACAACATCCCGTCTCTTCAAGCATCGCTTCAGAAGACTGAAGTGATATACAAGAAGAGTAAGTTTCTATAACCTGAGCTATTGGCTTTTTTGCACGTAACTTTATTTCCCCCATCTACAAGAAGGGCCAGAAGGAGGATCCAGGGAACTACAGCCCTGTCAGTCTGACCTCAGTGCCAGGGAAGGTTATGGAGCAGATCATCTTGAGTGCCATCACATGGCATGGACAGGACACCCAAGCGGCCAGGCCCAGTCAGCAGGGGTTTGTGAAAAGCGGGTCCTGCTTGACTAACTCAATCTCCTGTGACAATGTGACCCGCTTAGTGGATGAGGCTGTGGGTATTGTTTACCTAGGCTTTAGTAAAGCCTTTGACACTGTTACCCACAGCATTCTCCTGGAGAAACTGGCTGCTCATGGCTTAGATGTGTGCACTCTGCTGAGTAAAAAACTGGCTGGATAGCTGAGCCCAAAGAATGGTGGCGAATGGAGTTAAATCAGTTGGCGGTCGGTCACAAGTGGTGTTCCCCGGGGCTCAGTACTGGGGCCAGTTCTGTTTAACATCTTTATTGATGATCTGGATGAGGGGATGAAGACATTGAAAAGACATGTAAATGTGGCACTTAGAGACATGGTTTAGCGGTGGACTTGGCAGTGTTAGGTTAGTCATTGGACTCAATGATCTTAAAGGTCTTTGCCAACCTAAATTATTCCGTGATTCTATGATTCCCAAAGCATTACAGCTTTCCCTATGAAACTAATTTTGATGTGAGAAGATCTCAGGCATTCAGCACGTTGCACGGGATGCTGCTGGGCCTCTTGCTTTCTTCATACTTAGGACCCTTTTGAAAAACAGGTCAAGCAACAAAAGGTACAGATGCAATTTAGACAAGAAGGGTGAGCGTTTTCCAGTTAGAATCTTGTTCACTTATCTTTCTTCACACTTAATGCGGGGAAAATATTGAAAAAGATGAACAACAGACAGCTTTGGAGAGCTTCCTAAGGCTTAAAAAAAATATTTAAAAATCAGTCTGCATGTGGTGTATATGCCCTTCCTATATTGCTTTCAAAAGGGTTCAACTTTCATAGTTCAAAAGCTGCAAATCTGCAGAAACACCACACATAGGGGACACAATTTTCTTTCTTTTTTGTCTGTTTTATATTCTTGTAAGCAAAGACTACACATTATAATACATTTTAGTTGTATAAAAACTGGCTTTTTTCTGTTTGCTTGAAAAGCTGTTATAAATTCCAATTTACACTTTTCTTAATATAAAATGAATAGCTGTTAACTAACTTTTGATAAGTATTTATTTTTATGTCTTTTCTGTTCTTTATAAGAAGAATGCAAATTCATATCTTGGGAAGGTAATTTTTATTTATTTTTTTATCGACCATATGCATTGATTCAACTGAAAAAAACTCAGAAGGAAACAGTAGTCAGATTACTCAATTTACTTTAAAAAANGAAGACATTGAAAAGACATGTAAATGTGGCACTTAGAGACATGGTTTAGCGGTGGACTTGGCAGTGTTAGGTTAGTCATTGGACTCAATGATCTTAAAGGTCTTTGCCAACCTAAATTATTCCGTGATTCTATGATTCCCAAAGCATTACAGCTTTCCCTATGAAACTAATTTTGATGTGAGAAGATCTCAGGCATTCAGCACGTTGCACGGGATGCTGCTGGGCCTCTTGCTTTCTTCATACTTAGGACCCTTTTGAAAAACAGGTCAAGCAACAAAAGGTACAGATGCAATTTAGACAAGAAGGGTGAGCGTTTTCCAGTTAGAATCTTGTTCACTTATCTTTCTTCACACTTAATGCGGGGAAAATATTGAAAAAGATGAACAACAGACAGCTTTGGAGAGCTTCCTAAGGCTTAAAAAAAATATTTAAAAATCAGTCTGCATGTGGTGTATATGCCCTTCCTATATTGCTTTCAAAAGGGTTCAACTTTCATAGTTCAAAAGCTGCAAATCTGCAGAAACACCACACATAGGGGACACAATTTTCTTTCTTTTTTGTCTGTTTTATATTCTTGTAAGCAAAGACTACACATTATAATACATTTTAGTTGTATAAAAACTGGCTTTTTTCTGTTTGCTTGAAAAGCTGTTATAAATTCCAATTTACACTTTTCTTAATATAAAATGAATAGCTGTTAACTAACTTTTGATAAGCATTTATTTTTATGTCTTTTCTGTTCTTTATAAGAAGAATGCAAATTCATATCTTGGGAAGGTAATTTTTATTTATTTTTTTATCGACCATATGCATTGATTCAACTGAAAAAAACTCAGAAGGAAACAGTAGTCAGATTACTCAATTTACTTTAAAAAAATATATATTACAAAAATCCTAAGAGACACTAGAAGGAGATATCCTGACCCTTATAGTACAGATATCTGGGGGAGCAGGGTGTTCCTTTCTGTCTGGTTTGAGGATAAAACAGGACATTCCAGTTTCAATGCTAGCTGTCCTTTTAACTGCATAAATTCTGTCCTTGTCCCACAGCAATGAAAGAAATCTTGGCAAATGCACACAGTCATTCATAGCTTTCATTGCGCTGTCCCTTCTCAAATCACTGCTAAATCACCCTCTGTTGACTTCGACTTATTGCTTATTTTGCTTAATTACAGAGCAGAAAAACTTCAGGCATATCCAGCAACTTATAGGCATATCTAACAACTTGCTCTCATAATTTTCATGGGAAATTTTTAATATATTGACCTATTTTTATATGATTGCATTTCAATGGCAATAAAGGACTCACTCTTCTGCAGAAAGTTATGAAAGCAGTCATTGAAGTCATTTAGTTGTCAATGAAATTTTTGATGGGCAAGCTAAAACAAATGGGGTCCATAAATGGTAATGGTTTTGCACAGTGAATTTAGACACAACAAATTCATTAGTATGTGGCAGACGTACAAACACATCAACAGTTATTAACGCAAAGTAGTGAATTACCGAGCTTTTTACTTGTAAAGAAAAACCTACAGCTTTCCCTCAAAAGCATTTTGATTACATTAATAAAAACCTTCCAGTGGGGGGAAGGAGGATAGATTGTCAAGCATCTTGAGTTGAAATATGAGTAAACTCAATGTTAAAAATCGGCTGTTGTAGGGTTACATTTCATATTGAAATCAGCAATCTTTGAAATATTTTGGGACTTTCAGCTTTGTCACTCTGATTTTCTTTAAAATATAAATGATGTTTATTCTACACACACATACACAGATTTGTTTTTCTATGGTTTTAATTCCTTTTGCATTAATTATGCTATATTTGGATGAGAAATTAATGTGACAAACCAATGTATTTCACATCAGTCCAGCAGAGCTATGCAAATTTTGCACACACAAGCATGATTTCCAGCTAAAAAACAGTATTTACTTTGTACTAGCGTATATACATCCAAAACAATTGGAAGAACATCAGATTCACATAAGTGGTGCAACTCTTTTTGCACTTTAAGCATGATTTGGGACCTGATGTATTATTTCGCAACAGTAAACAGTGTACCAAGGCCACAGAGATCTCAGCCTCCAGTTTCTGTTCCCTTGTTGAGCATGCTGTTTATCTAAGATTATTTAATACTACTATGTTTGATATTGATCAGTGGCACAAGCATAGGCAAACTTCAAAGTCTAAATTCATTGGAGAAGTTTAAGTATTTTTAGACAAAAAACCCCACAATATCCTTTCATTTTTTACCTCATTGGTCAAATATGTTTGCTAATATGATTTGTTACAAAATCTGTGATTTCTTTTTTCCTTTTTTTCCTTCTATTTAAAAAAGAAAAAAATCTGGGCTTGGAAAGCATTACATCTGATGTTGCTAACATTTCCTGGAAATGGAAAACTGTGATAACAGCTGCTGTCTTGGCTCATTTTCAGTTAAGTTTTCTGGTTTGCTGGTTTGGATTTTTTTTTTTTTAATACTGCAGCAATTTACAAGTAGCTACAGCTATCTCTAGCAGGCTTACATCATTAGTAAAATATCATAAGTCAGTCAAATGTTTCCTTTCAAATCAGAGCACTTCCTCCACTTACTGAATTGTTGGCTTTCTGAATAGTATTTATAGTAACAGCACTTACATTTTAAAATAAATGGTAATTTATGAAAAAACTAAAAGCTAGCTGCATATGGAAGATAACTATAGAGACCATCTATATTTTATGCTAAAGCAAAATGCCTTCAATGGGAATCAAAAAAATCTTGGAAGCATCTTATTATACCTAGCTGATTTATAACATAATTTTTTTCTAAGACCTATGATGAGCACAAATGCCTCTATACTAGTATCCTTTTTTAATTCCAAGTGTACATGCTTTCTTCTTGGATTGAAATATTCTTCTGCAATCTCTGCAGTACTGTGACATTGTAAAGGGATAAACAGTCAGCACTAGTGATGAAAAATAGAAGGAAGAGCCAAGTAAAGCAAGAGACAGGGAACTCTACGTGTTGATGGTGTCAAAAACAGGTCTGTGCATATTCAAAGGTTTGGCCTCTCATAAGGTGTCTTAGTGCTTTCAGATTTTAAATTGTTTTGAAAGATACATGTTAATTTTTTTTAATTATGTTTTCATATTTTCAGGTCAGGGTGTTAATGAAATTTTATTAATTTTTCAGACAAGTCAGTGTCTCTTTCTTTCGTATATGATTCAGCTTCCAAAAGCCATGTTATATACACAGGTTAGAATCTGTTACTAAGCCAAAAGTTTAGGTTTGCTTTGTATCCAAACAGATAATAATTCTCCCTATGAAGTCTGTAACTTCAGCAAATCCTCCTTGGCCAAATAACTTTTAATATCTAAGAGGTGTCATTTCCAGCTCAAGGGGATCTCTGCACCATTTCTCATTCTGGGATCACTCTGCGCTGAGCAACTGCAGGTATTTCACCCTGAGCAACCTGACCTAACTTTGAAAATGCAGCTGACTTTGAGCAGGGCATTTGGACCATGTGGCTCCAGAGGTTCCTTCCGATATAAATGACAATGAGCTCTTCTTTCCATTGCTCTAGCTTTGGGACCAGCCTGTGTGAGGCCAGTTTGTGCTTCTGTGTGCACATAATCTAGATTGTGTCCTAAGAAATATTTAAAACTAGTGTTCATGTTGCTCTGAGCCTTCAGGAATGGGACATGGGGTTTTCTGTCCAGGTTGGTAATGACCAGAAGTAACCTCCTGGTGGCTCTTCCTTCCCCTGGGTGAAATGAACCAGCAATGTCCCTCTGTTTCTTAGCGGACAAGAGGGTTTCAGAGTCTTACCCTCTGACTTTTCACACAGTTTAAATTAAATGAACAGGGAAACCCAACTACCTCATCCTTCCTGGAGCTGGGAGTTTCAAAGCACAGTTCTGAGTCACAGCGAGAGGAGCGGCGCAAAGGAGCTCTCCTCCCTCTCACCGCTCTGACTCATCAGGGGCTTTCATTTTCCACTCTGGTCAGGAAGCCAGCATCTTCCGTAACAATTAAACTGATCCTAACAAGAGGATTTTGAAAAGTTAATTAAGGTCTGAACCATACCTGAGAAGCGAACTGATGTGATGCCAACCCTGAGATGGATGTATGTCAATCTGCAGCTGAGATCAGCTTCCATACATTTCTTGGTTTTGATGCTGACTCCTAGAAGGAAAAAAAATTCCTGAAATTTTCCACCAAATACTTTAATGCTAGATTGTACTGCTTAACTGTATATTGTTCTGTGACAAACTTTTCTGTAGAAACACAATTGCATACTGAGAACTATATCTGCACTTTACAATCCCATCACTGCTGGTTTTTTAAAGTACAAATCTTATTCAGTTAAGTGGTTAGCATGTTGGATTACTGTAATCATTTTAATTGCTGAAGATACCTGTTGGTTTGACTATGATGAACTCAGCAGCTTAAAAAATTATTTTTACCATAGTTATATTTTACCATAAATAATACTTTCATCATCTACAGCAAAAAGACAAAAAGCATGATTTGCAACTGATCCCTTCGATGACTTGGAGCAAGTCACTTTACCTCTCAGTATCTCCATTTCTCAAGATTCAAAAAAGGAGGAAAGATGCCTGTCTTTCCAAGTCTTTTCCAAAAACCATTATACAAGACATCTCTGTTGTTAACTAGTAGTAGTTCAAAAAAATTCTGCTAAACTCACTTGTTCCAAGACAAGTAGAAGTATATGTGTGTGTATATGCACTTACAAGTTCATCAGTAAAGAATAAAGGGATGGCCTTTGAGTTACAATTTGATTTAAAACATTGCTTAAGCTGAGGACATGGGGCTTCCTTCACAGCCTCTTCAGAAATCTCTTTTAAGCATTATTCTGTCCTCCAATGCTAGGCATTCCTCAGATATTTAACATCTGGGGAAATTCTAGTATTCCATGATGCACAACATGCCTACAAGAACAGGTGTATGAAACTGGGGTTTTAATGTGTGCTTTTCATGGAGCAGCACCTTGGGAACAGCCACCACGAGGAGCGAGCCCTGGTATCCGTGAGATACTTATAGAGAGGTACTTTGACATATTTGGGGGATTAAAAAACCCTCTTTGTGAGCTCTGGCCTGCCTTGAAGTGAAATCTAATAAACTGAAATAATATCTTGGACACTTTCAGATGCTAACCAATGTCCAGATATAAGAACAGATCTGACTGAGCTTTAAGGGTTGGTTTACCTTTCTCATCCACTCCAGGACTTCAAAAACTGCTGTATCAAGCTCTTAACACACTGAGAGAAGCTTGCTTGTCCTACTTTAATACAACACAAATTTATATTTGTAACATTACCCTTGTGAAATTTTAGAATGAAATGAGATGGAACACAAATACCACCAGAATTTCTTCAATATACTGAATCATGAAGAGAAGCTTGCCTAGACTCAAATACAAACCATGTTTTAAAACAAAATTCAAATCCTCCTCCATTCGCTGCCAAAGGCTGAGTTTGGTCCCTGAGGGTCTGAGCGTCAGCAGCGCTGACGGCAGGGCAAGGAGTGCGGCTCCTGGCCTTGGTGTGCTGGGTGATTTCATCAGCTAGCGCAGGTCTTGACAGGTGCAAAGCCTTTCACTTCACTTGAAGGACCAAAAAACCCGTGGTGCAAGATTCAGGACACTGGGAACTAACTTTGTGATTCAGGAAGGGAAAATGAGATCTTTTCCTGATTGTAGTCTTCTAGATCTGTTAGTATTCCTTCAATGTGTTTCTTCTAAACACAGAAATAGCATTTGCTCTGAAAAGAGTTCTTGATGCATGCTGAATTTGCTAGACATTTCACTTTGAGACAAAGATATGACAAATGTGCTTCCTAGCATTTTCATGTTGATTTATTCTCCCTCACAAAGGACAACTTCATGAAGAGCTTGAATCAGATCCATCTTCACACTTTACATATGCAACATTTTTGTGGCTGACAAAGTTGGCTTCTCATGCGAACTAACTTGGAAATAGAGTCAAACCAGAGAAGACCACTATACTGCAGCAGCTGGGTTTTTTCAAACTAATCATCATCATTATTATGACTAGATATTTACCCTTAGGTGCATTGGGCAGATCATTCTGACTCATCCGTTAGTGGATGTTGCCCTGTTGGGTTAATGGTTATCTCTTTTGTCTGAAAGATGTGTTAATTCCTATAGCTGCATAGGAGAGCTATTTTAGTACTTAGCAGGTGACCTCCATGCTGACATAACCTTTCTGGTATTGTTGGTTGTAGCTTGTGTCATGACATTAATGTGAATTATGGCTGTCTTGAGGATACAAACCTTCATATAGCACAGATGGTCCGTAGGAAAAAAAGTTGTAATGACAGTCTGCACATCACACATTCAGTCTTCCCTTGCAGAAGATTTCCTTTATCATTGCCTCATTCTCTTAGGCACCTTTTAATCAACCATCTCAGGCATCATCTATTGTAGAGGCTATGCTCTGTAATAATGACTGTAGCACGAGATTCTGCAAAATACCTCTGCTTCCAGCATTATCACAACGTCTTGTTGGCCTCCTCCAAACTTGCTCAGCAATGTATTGCCATGACTTCCAGAGAGCTGATTTTTTTACTTCTTCTTTGAAAGAACGATGAAAGCTGTGTAAGCTCATTAGCAGAGCATGTGTGTAGGCTTAAAATTACAGATAATAGACAAATAGTTGGAAAGTCAGTAATTCCTTTACACACTTGCCAAGGCTTAGGTCAAGGTTCAGGTTTGCCTTTGCTCAAACTGGTGAAATCAGAAATAGCTCCAGGTGTTCTGGGGAGTGCTGGCAGTGCACATGCAACACAGGTGATGAGGCACAGTTGATCTCCATTGTTTTCTGCAAGAGCAAAACATGTTTACTCTAAATTGCACTCAATTGTGATGTGCTTTTTTTTTTGCATTAATATTTTGTATAAGTCAGTCCTTTTATTTAATAGCTCTTGGTGTTTTCTATGCACTCTCATAATTTGTTCTTTCTGACATTACGATAACTCAATTGTAGCAAATTCTGATGTCACAACCCTGGCTTTTCATGTCAGTGAAATAAATAGTTAAGATATAGGAAAGCACTCGTGTGCTTAAGAGTAATCATCACCAAAAAAAATTACTGCCTTTCCACTCAGAAGCCCAGTCCTTGTATGTCACATCTGTATTTGTGTAAACATTTTACAAAAAGCAAAGTGACAGAAATGTGTGTGAAGAGTTTGAAAAACTGATATACACATAATTAACTTGGAGTGCAATCAGATATTTTACAGGAAAATTCAGCAAAAGGATTATTTTTACCCACGTTCATCAGCTCTTTCTTCATGACCATGGTTCTTCAGTTTTTGCTGGTAGCAAATTCACAACCTTTTAATCCAGATCCTCACACTTAGGTCCAGGAGAAGATGTGAGGATGGGTGCAGTCGTACAGGTACACCCCATCGGCATGGAGGCAGCAGCTGGAGCAAAATCTACCCTCGCCCTTGTGTGCGCTGTGTTTCTAATGTGAAAAGCAGGCACTACCCGAGAAGCTGGTTGCGTCGTTTTGACAAACGTGTCCTTTGCCTGCCGGCTGCAAGTGTCAGTAAGCAAGCGATGCTATTTGAGATGTTAAATGTATGACATGGGCACATCGCCACCAGTGCCCGGAGTGAGACCACTGACTGGTTTTGTGTGGACTGCCCTGCAGCAGTGCGACAGCCGCTCCGCCTGGCCACGGCGCCCGATCTAAGAACATTATGCTCTTTCTGAATTATTTTTGATGTATGTCCTCAAATATACCATATATTAAGATAGCTTTCAGAATATTGTTTTAAAACAAAGTGAAATATATTTGCCTCCTTTAAATCTCTCAGCACCATTGGGGTTGACGTTATTTCTTATTCTCGTATTTTTTTGTTGTCACAGTTGTTCATACTGATTTTTTTAAGGAATTATGCTGTGTGTGTATGAATGTATGTCACCCTGGCTAGTCCATGTTAGAGAAATCAACAGTAAATGTTACTGCATCTGGGAGCTGCAATTTGTCCTTTTGACATTGACTTAATTTTACACATTTTTCAGCGAGTGTAATGGAATGAGTGCCATGTTATACTCCAGAGATCTCTTTAGGCCACATGACATCCTCCCTATCAGAAACAACATGAGTGTGTGAATATGACGTCTAACATGGAACAATCCCAAAACAATACCTGTGTAAGATTTTAAGCCATAACAAGTTTAGCTTAAGTCACATTTTGAAGATAGGCATTTATGCACCTTGCAGTACAATTTTGTCCTAAAACAAGCAATGTTAGAAAAAAAGTCATGGTCTTAATAAATTAATCGTGTAAGAGTCCATCTTTATCTTATTAAATAATGTGTTTTCTTTATTTTTATTTGTATTTTTGCCAAGATACTGAAGTAATGCATACATAAACAAATTTTGAATGCATGCAAAGTTGGAACCTGAGCAGACCCTTAAAGAGATACCAAAACCATCCAGTCTCCAAATTCATCTCTGTTTCATGTCACGGAGTGAAGTTTCTAATAGAGGCACAGTGACTGACCAGCAACTGAAATTTCCTATGTCAGTTTTTCAAAGTGTAACAGTGAATTTAATAGAGTTCTTGTTTTTTTCTGTTTTATTAACCAGTTAATTCAGGCGATGGGATAGACTACAGCCAGCAGAAGCGTGAAAATGTTGGAGTTCTGATTCAAGAGACACTGGAAGCCTTTGAACGCTACGGTGGAGAAAATGCGTATATAAACATTAAATACATGATCCCTACTTACGAGTCGTGCATATTAAACTGAGTTGTAACAAATGGGATGATTCCATTTGTGTTCTAAAAAAACTGTATCTGACTCTGTATGGCATCTTGTTAGTCATGCTTTTTTCTCTACAGCTGCTAAAAGAGTGGCTTTTGGGGCATTAGAGTGTTAGCACTATTGTGCACAAGGCTTTCCAATACATAAATAGTGCCTGTTCCTTGGATTACAATGGTGTACTGTGCTTGTTTGTTCCCTGAAAGAATCGCTCCTTTATAACAGCGCTGACTCGAGCAGGAATCAGAGTTAAACCTTCACTTGTATAGACAATAAAACTATAATTTTCATACGCAATTCAGCAATTGCTGTTCTGTGTCCGCTTGCCCCAAGGGTGATGTCAGAGGCTGTAACAAGAAGAGTTTATGCTGACTGCTTAATAGGTGTTTGTCATGGAAGAGAAACACCAGTTCAGCAGTGCCTCTCTAGCAGCTGTGCCGAGTAACGTGCACTGACATACAATAAAACTGTTGAACGTATATACCAATTACAGTGGGAAAATTTATGTGGTCCATTATAAAGCACTGTCATTAAATTAATTCATGTTTCTTACACACTCCTGATCTCAGCTCCCAGGTGTTCACCTTTTCATGGAACTTGTGTTCCTCTTAGTGAACATCAGGCACAGGCACAGGTTTGAAGAAGCCCAGACAAAACTTCCATAGATCAGTCGGGAGACACAGCACTGAGAACCTATCAGTCCCTAACAACACTGGTAATCGGAGTAAACACAGAATACACACATGTATTTTTAAAGGGCTCTGGGTATTTTTTGTAACTGAAAGGCTGCGGTTGCTATTTCTTTTCTGTTATTATTATGGTATATATGTGTACAAACAATGTAACTACTGTTACAGGAATCCCTTACAATTTCCTGCTCATTTTCTCCCTGTATGCCCACAACAGGAATCTGATAAAATAATGGATTTAAGCAAGGCTATTGAGATTGACTTTATTGCTTTTTAAGCATTTCTATGGAATAAAACTACAAAAAATAAAACAAGTCTACAGCTCTCAAGAACAACCATTTAAAAATATTGAGTCAGTCAAAATAAATCAGGAGATACAAGCTTCATCTAAAAAGCACGAGATTTTTAAAGTACAGACTTTGGGCTCATTTTGCTTTTATTGTGCTTTCTAGAAGCTCTTAAAATATGTGCAAGTTGCACTTTCAAGTGTTTCTCTGTAACTGTTAGAGCTCCAAATGCATTCTTTAGCGTTAGAGGTGTGAGACTTTTTGCAAGTGCATATCCACCTCCATTTTCACACCCTGCAACGCTTACCGGGGTGAGGGACAGCCTCTACTTGGGTGCATGCTGGAAGCATGTGGAGCACCTTCCCACCTGCTGAAACTTCAAGCTGGATCTGTCGTCAGAGTGACATTAGACTTGCCTTTTTCCGTTCCGTGGGATCTTCAGCCCAAGTATATTTTTTTTACTTTTGCTTTCTTCTCTTTGCTATAATTGGAAAGAGTTCTTTGAGGAACTGCGGTATCAGGTGATGCTATCAGCTACGAGTGCTCACCAGTCCCTGGTTTAGGCACGGCTGCTGCGGGTGTGCCTTTTCCCAGGCTCTAGAGACCTTTCTTTTCTATTTGGTTTTTGGTTCTGAGATTCTTTTACGCCTTCCCAGGGCTTCCCTCAAGTTCCTAGAGTTTAGGCAGCGTCTGTCCTGTGACTAACACACACCTGAGATGGATGAGCACATCCAATATGCTGCCTCACGTCTGGGGTATCTGTCAACCTTTCACCTCCCAGGCAAAAAGGAAGGTGAAGCCTGGCTGTAGGCCTGTGTCCTGGGAAACTCAAGAGATTTGTCTTCAAACCTTGCAGCACAGAGTCCAGCAGGGTGTGGGAAGGGGGCTAAGGCCACATCTTCTCTTCCAAAAAAGCCTTTTCTGTGCAGCCACCCTGGCACTATCAGCACAGCCTTTGCTTGCAGTTTCTCCCCGTTTCCCCTCAGCAGACCCCTTTCCGGCATTGTCCCTGGCACCAGTGAGCCATACTTTTCCATTTACTGGCACCTATGGGTTTGGTTATTGTGGCATTGCAGGTTTCCCGTGAGTACAAAGTGTGCTGGAGGACTGCCGCTCGGAGGGAGACGAGTTATTCAGCTCGGAAACAAATCAGCCCCTTCATAAAAGGAAAAATCCCAGGCCACCTTTCACTCCTCAGCAATTTGTATTCTGTCCTTAAGAGAAAGCCCAGTACTGCTCTTTGCCTGAGATCAAAAAAACCCTCAATAGCTGGCTTCAGTTCCCCCGCCGCTGGGCTCCAGCCACGGAGCTGCTGGCAGAAGGGACAGTGCGGGAAAGGGCTCTTGTCCCTGGGATTTCCCCATCCCGTCACCCCTCTGCATCCTGGCAGCGCTGCTGAGGGTGAGGGGAAGTTGCAAGCTCCTCACCAGCTTTCTAACTCTGTTCCCTGACTCGCTCTTTTTGCATCCCCTCCTCCTTTAGCTCAACTAGGACAAGACCACTGACTGACAGAGAGACACCAGGGAAAACGGGCGCTTCGTGCAGCTGCAGACTTGCCCAGGCCTGATCCCTGTGCTCTTTCTTGAACATTTCTTTCACAAGACGTTGCTTCAACAAGGAGTGACCTTATTGCAAACCATAAGTGCAATAGAGGTCATGCCCCTACACATCAGGAAAAAAAGGGTTTACAGCAAAGTGCTTTCACTGGCATGGTCAGGATGGGACCTCTACCATCCTATTTCTGTGCCTGGGCCATTGCTTCATAAGTGACCGTTCTCCCATAACCTTACTAATCCTAGGATGGATAAAAACAAGCATGATAAAAACCGCAGGCTGGTAATTTAGGAACGCTGAGAATAAAACTACTTTAAGATGTCACTTTACTAAGTCAAACTGTGGGCTTCCCAACCTTGACAGTGTCCCTTTAAGCATGATCAGCAGTGTATAGGCAATTGCAGCACAGCTCAGAGCACTTTATAAAGCACAAGATCAAGGACCCAGGTGCTTAAGCATCTGACTAATACCATCTCATTCAATACACTGCTCAGCTATTTTACCATGCTCAAAAAATTGAACTGTGGTTAAAAAATAGTAACTGCCTCCCTTTTCACTGGGTCATGTAATTGTGGCCACTGACAATTACATGGGGGGGCAAGCCAATCAACAGTTTCTAACTGTGATCAATTAAAAGGCACTCTGGGCCAGGTGTTTCAAGGGGTATAAATTAAGCATAGCACCCTTAAAGGTAACTTGGCTCTGCAGAAGGGATGTGGTTGTTGTTTTGTGCTGAGGTCTGCCCCTGCTTTTTGGTTCTCTAGCTGCTGCAAGGTAGGTGGTATCAGTAAAGGTCCCTGTGGATGATTAAATAAGTCATGAGTGCTGGTTTTCTGAGACTAAATGTTTGAGAGGTCTGCAGTTTATTAAAATAAACATGTTAGGTAGGTTGGCTGGTGGTTGTTTAGCTTGAAGAATGCAAAGCCTATGTTAACACTAGGGGGGAAAAAAAAAGATCTGCCTGTGGCCTTCTTTGTCTTGCATAATCATCAAACCAGGAACAAAATGAGATCTTTTAAATGATTTCTCCCCCAGAGCTGTGTAAGGGAACTCTGTAACAGGTGTGAGTTTTGTGAACTCTGGCATTTTGTGGATGCTGGTAGGCGCTATGAAGCAGTTGCTGTGCGAGCTGTTGAGCCACTGAGTGGTACAAGGTGTCTGTGTGAAGCTGAGCAGGGGCAGAGGTGGCTGTGGGTCTCGTCCCACTCGGGCTGGGGCTGCCCAGGGGCTCCTGCGGAGGGGCACAGCCTGGCAGAGGACCCCTCAAGCTGCTGCCAACACTGGCAGTAGGGAGCCGGAGCCAGGCTTCTGGCTGGTGGCTTTCTAGTGTTTCAAAGAGATGGAGCTGACAAAAGGAGCTTTAAAAAGGCCTCTGAGGAGTCAAATACAAAAGGGCTGTGGGAAGCTGTGAGTGGGAGGGAAGGTACAGGACCCTGGGTGGGGGGTGCGGGGAGGTGCAGCTTGCAGCCAAGCAGGGCAAAAATAAAAAAAGGCTATGCTGTGTGCTTTCCTAATCCTGTCTGGAGACCCTCTGACTTCAGAAAAGCCTTCTCCAGTCTGAGGGGCTCTGCAGGCAGTGGGGCAGTTCACATTTTTCCGCTCATCTGTAACATCCTGTGTTTTCTGCTTTCAATAAAAGCAGCGATGTTTGTGGGAACTCTGTACAAAGCCTGTCTGCTTGCAACCACTCGGAGCTGCTTTGTGCCTCCTGGAGACTGGGGGAGGAAGGTTCATGCCCCGGCAGGACAAGAAGTTCCCTGCACCGGCCCCATAATCCTTCCGGCACGTGAGGGGAGGGAAGGGGAGCGTGTGTGGTGGGGCATATCCTAGCTGTGCTTGTTCTTACCTGGTGCATACGGCCTGGGTATGCCTGGGAGGCAGGAGGAAGGGGTCTCCCGACACCTCTGGGGCAATGGGTACCCTCTGACTTGGCTTCTGGGGAGGGGGACAGCTTGTAGCCTCGGGGAGGGAAGTGTATGTTTCTTGCAAAGCTGAGAACTAGCTGTGTGTGCCGATTGTCCCTTTTGTGATGCTACTTGGGGTGTTTATTCCACAGATCAACAAAAACTCACTTTTTTTGCTGCCACTCGGAACGAGTTGGGCTCCCAATGAACTGCACAGCCCTTGCAAACCTCCAGTTTGTGAACCTCTGTGTGCTGGGGCTGTGGGCACAGCAGGACGCTGCGGTCACTTGGGGTCAGTGCACCCAGTACTGGTGACAGCGCTGCTCCCCTCTCTGCGCTTCCCCGTTAGCAGAGGAAGCACCTGATCTTGGCCACCCAGCTGGGGCAATGGCTGGCCCGGTGCATGCCCCAAGTCCCCTTCCTCCAGCAGAAAGGGAGGAGGGGGAAGGGGAGGGTTGCTCAGGCTTTTTGCCAGGAGCCCCTCACACAGAGCAAAAGCCTCAGGCTATGGAAGAACAGGCACCTTCGGGGGGAGGATGTGCAGGGCACAGCTGTGCTGGCTTGGCCATGGTATCTTTGGGACTGCACCCTCTCTGCCACTGCTGACCCCAGGGGTGTCTGTGTGCACCTGTGCCTTCTGCAGCTGCTGTGGTCTGCTGAGGGTGGGCGGTGAGAGGGGACAAAATGAGAACTAGTCCTGGTGCTTTACAAATACCGAAAGAAGTTAAATCCCAGCCTTCTTACTCTGCCTTGGTGAGTGTGGGTTAAATGTGCTGAGCTGACAGGAAGAAAGGGGGCATCTAAAGAGTATTGTAGTGTTGGGTCTTGTGTTGCCTGTCTCAAGAAATGAGTGCAATGCACCCTAATGGTATTAAATGATCTAGGCAATCCAAACTTATGGTGTTCATCCACATCAGCATAATGTGGTTTTTTTAAAAAAAATAAAATCGGAGGTTAAGGCTGTTGGAAGGTGGAAGGGGAGCAGCTGCACACCAACCTGCTGCCTCACCCTGCTCCACTGTGGCATAGGGGGAACATCTCGGTCTTGGGTCTCATCTTGGTACTTCTTCTACCTCTGTGGCCATATGATGCACAGCTTGGTAGAGATGAATTGACACCATCATCCTTCATGTGATTGCAGATGAATGCATGGGTGCTTTTGGTGGCACATGGCGTATTTCTGTGCAGTTGTAGGTGTGTCAGCTACCAGCATCCATAACCACTGTAGCTCTGTGCCTTCCCTGAAGTCATGCTGACTTTGCATGGAATCACGTTGCTCTTTGATATGGGCGAAGTGATCAAAAAAACTTGTGGACAAACTCCTCAATAAGCATTGAGAAGCTTGAGGAAGTCTCCGCATCACATGTACATCCTGTCCACAAAGTATATAACACCATGGTGGATGCTCAGGCCCACTGGGTAGAGGCCAGATAAAATTAGCATCTGACATAATGCAGCTACCTCATGTTGCAGACTATTGCATTCAACAGGGTGGGCCTGGCTTTAAATGTGTAGCCCATCCAACTCTATATCAGTTTTCAATTTCTGTTTCCTGGGTGTAATTCCTAAGCCCTTCCCTAAGGAGCAATTACTGAAAAGCAGCTCAGCTTACCTAACTCCAGCCCTAGAAGCAGGGAATGAACTCTCTGCATCATGCCATCTCATGCATTAGTCCTATTACTTCATTTTCGTGTGTTCTCGCTTCCTGGGTCCCTGTGGTGCTGTGCTGAGCTGGAAGAGATGCCATGAGGGCTGGGCAGGTAGAGGGGCAGCTGATGAGAAGAGAGCAGGAGGGACCAGCTATTCCGGCAAAAGCTTTTCCTTTGCAGTTAATGTTTTGGAAAATGTGAATTTTGGGGAACTTACGTCTTTTTCAGCCCTGAGCTGCTCCCTGGGCAGTAGCTGAGGCAAAACATTTCTGGAATAAGTCCTCCTCCCTTTTTCTCCTGCATAATACTGCTGTGAATTGGGAGATAAAAAATATTGGCTCTGCTGTGGGTGGGGGACAGGAGTGAGAGCAAATAGTGGGAAGCTCTTGGCTTGTGAGCTCTGAAGGGCTGCGTTTCTTCAGCTGGGCCCCTGCAGCTGTGCACCCCAGACCCCAGCTTCTCTGGGCCCCTTTTTGTCCCCCCCGCAGCTACTACGCAGTTGTTTCTGTGGCTGGGATTTTTCTGGGTTTTGTAGGAGAGCATTTCTAGGCTCTGCTTGTGTGAAGTGCCCGATGGCACTGCCCCAGGGCTGCGATGTGGGGCAGCCTGGGACTTTTCCCCTCTTGCTTCCTATGTGTGACTTTCCAGATGTGGTTGGAGCCATCAGCACTGCTGCTGATGGGGAGGGAGCACACTTTCTGCAGTTGCCTCCTCTTCTGGATGCTCCCATCTCTGCCCCAACCGGCCCGCAGAAATGTCCCATTTTGGTGGACTGGATGTTGTGACCATCGTAGCTGGGAAATCATCAGGCATCGCAGAGCCGGGCCTGGCTCCTCCTGGCCAGTGGCACAGGCTGTGGAACATCTTTCCCCTTTTCCCTGCAGGGGCTGATGCAGCTATTGCTGCTGGTGGTGTTGCCCCAGGGCTGGAGCAAGACTAGTCCTGGGCACGTGCCAGGCAAGAGATCCCCAGGAAGGTGGTCTGCAATTCCCCACCTCTTTAGAAAGCAACGACATTCTTTCTGAGCAGAAAAAAAGAAATGAATGGTATCTAGCAGAAATAGTGCTTTAAATCCATTACTGTAAGTCCAAGGATAAAACCCAGATCTCTTTCAAAATGCTGTCATTGTGGGGAGGGGGAATACTTGCATTTCACAGTGTGTGTTTTATTCCTCAGCTCTTCACTGGAACAACTGCATGCCCAAAACTTTTTTATTAACACTGAATCATTTATGTCTGTTACAAAGGAATAAATTGCTACTGCACTGCCTCGGGAATCAAAGTAAAGGGAACATCTGCTCTAAACTTCTTGCATCCAGTTATTGCCTGCTATGCATTATTACTTACTGGAGGAATGTGACTAAATTGAAGCTTTTTTTTTCTTGTGCCGCTTTTATGCGTTGCTTTGGTATAAAATGTGTGACTTGCTTAAAATCAACCTACAGCTAAAACTATGTCCGCATAGAGCAGAGCCCACGTGTACTTGGATGCAATTAGTGGCATAATTGGAGCATTCTCGGCGATTGCCTTTAAAAGGCCTTTTGTTCACTCCCCCATAGGGGCTGGGTGTACAAGCACATCAAAATGCAACATGAAGGGGGAAAAAAACCTCCGTGAAGAATTCTGTAGATGCAGAGCGATGTTTTCTGTAGCTCAGCAGCTGTCTGTGTTCAAAAGCAGGGGGATGACTCGTCTTGCGAGGGTGATGATAGTTTTGATAGGATTCCCCTGCATCACAAGAATGTTTCTAACAAAGGAAGAAAAACCCACCAGAAACATTCCAGGGCTGTGAACCTGCAAATCACTGAAACCAGCATCCCAGCCACTCTGCAAAGACAACAGTGAATCCAGCTACTTCTGCAGGAGGCGGAGAGAGTTAGCAGTTATTTTTCTTTTCTTTCTTTTCTGAAGTGCATGCAGTCTTACCAACGAGCTTAATTGATTGAAAAAAATATCTGGAAAATAAAGCTCTTGAACTCGCATGCCTAGAAACCTACCAGCATCACGTGTGTAGCAAAGGCCACATATCTCACAAAATACCACAACATTTCACAAAGGAGGTTTAAGAGTTCCAATTGAATAAAGCTTTCTCAGTGAAATATCTTTATGGATCTGCAAAGCAGTTAAACCCTTCTTGGGAAAAAAAAGTGTCCATCTCTTCCAGTGCAGTGGCAGCAGTGTAACTGCCACTGAGGCCTCATTAATAAGGTTTCTCCCTTATCAGTAGAAGGAAAAAATAAATCCTCATCACAGAAAAGGAATTTAGCTACTAAACTCTGACTGTTTGCTTTTAAATCCTGTGTGTATATATAACACAACCTCTGTGTAACAGTGCTCTGTCTCTCTTTAAGAAATGTATCCTGCTACCTCAAGCCAGTAATGACAATACAGGGTCTAAATAAACACAATAGAACCCTTTTCTATCAATAATTTTGTTATTGACGTGGTGAAGGATTGTTTTTTGTGGTCTGTGTTATAGCAGCTTTTAATTAAAAGACAATTGGGGTACCACATGCAGTAGGAAAACTGAGCAGTTGCAAACCCTGCAGTGTTCCTTCACGCATACTACAATGGTGGTTTTTTCTCCTTACAGAAAGAAAAATAGTATTCTGTTTTCAGTGGGTGCTTTTTTTTTAAAAAAAGCTTTTACTCTTGGAGCATTTTTCAGCTCCCTAAGAAGATGGTTGCATTGCCTTGGCTCACCAGCTTCCCTCCATACCCACAAATATTTCCAGCTTTTTATTACCAGCTCTTAGTGTTGCACTGTCTTCTCGTGTCTCCCACGTTGTTGCAATGACGTTTGGGGAACAGAGGTGGATGGTGGACTGTGTGTGTTTGGTTTCCCCACAGCCCTCTCTCTTGGCTGTTTGCTAGATCTTGATCAATCAAAGGCAGCTTGTACAAACAGTAGCTTTTAATTTCTACTTCTTGGTTTTGAGTTTCTAGTGAAAATTTAAATGTTTTCCTTAAATTATCCAGTGCTGTTTCATTTGCTTTGCCTGAGATGTCTCATGACGTTTGTCTCCTTCCTGTGAAGCCGTGGGGCCAGCCCTCCTGGGCTGCCAGGTCCCTGTGGCTATCACACCTGCCCTCCCAAAGGCTCGAGGAAGCATCTGCTCCTTCATAAACGTGAATGAATAAACCCCATAGCATGGACATTGGCACTGAGGTGCAGACAGGTCTGGAAACTTGGCTGGGGGTTAGGTGAAATGAGCTAAGCTCAAGGTGAACCAAGGGTGGGAGATGCCCTCAAGGCCATGGTCTCCCAGGAGGTTGGTGCAAGGACCTTTCCCAGTGCTTTCCCAGTTCAGTGGCCGCCTCGCCTGGCTGTGGCCCTGGTGGTGGTTGGGCCCTCGCTGAGCCCCATCCTGCAGCACTCACTGACCGTCTCCTGGCAAGAGCAGGTGCTTGACCTGCCCAGCATGCACCGAGCTGCTTGGTCTCTGCACATCTGCTTCCTTCCTGCCAAGGGAGGTGGTGGCTACGGCCAGGAAACACAGCTGGAAATTAGCATCAGCCAGGCTCAGTGGTTGGAGGAGGAGGAAGAGGCATCAGAGCAAGGGCTTGAACACAGTGTTTGGTTTGGTTTGTTTTCAAGGGAGATGCCTCTGCTGCTGCTTTTGCCTAGCTTTGCTCCAGGCAAGGACAGAAATGACATATATGCTGCAAACATAAAGAGACTGGGGAAGAGCTGTGACCGCTCACTTCTGATGCTTGGCAAAAGCCCACTTTCTCTTTTATTCCACGGTGAAGCTTTACAGCCAGCACAGCAGACCGCTGCAGGGCCCACTTCCCGGGGGGTCGGCAGCTCCCTGGGGACAGCCAGCTGAAACCTGAAGTGCCACTGCGCGGTCGGGAAGCATTGCTATTTCTGCTTTTAGCTGAGCAAACTGAATTTGTGCAGAAAATGTTGCGTTAGAGAGGGTGAAACCCAGTCGCTTGCCCTAACAACTGCTGATGCTGTTCTGGTGCCAGATCTCCTCCTTGCTCCTTGGTCTCAATGAGAGTAAAATGGGGAAGCGACGCTGTGTGACTGCTCTGATTTCAGTTCAGCACGTACAGAACTGACTGGAGCCGCACGGAGCAGCGATTGCAGATAAATATTGCTTGTCTTAGCCTTCAGATTGGGCTTAATGAAGTCGAAGGGGCTATTTGTATGAAAAAATGGAGCAGGAACTGGCCCCTCAATTTACCTTAAACTTACATTGATGCTGTGTAGTAGGTTGCATGGGTTTTTCCTGGATATTTTTTCCTTCTATCCCAAGCAGCGCTTTAGAAGGACGGTATTTGCATTTAACTGTCTTCGTCTTATAGCTGTGGAGTAATTTCAGTAGGCTTCTCTGTGTTGCTTTGGTTTGTGCACTTTTAATCTGTTTTACTCATTAGCCCTTAACCTGCATTTTTCTATCTAAATGACTTCCTACAGAAAATGTCAGGAGGTTGGAGAGCTCTGTCTCTTACGTCGTGTTGTGATTTGATATAAAAGTCGCAGGCACCTTCCTTTAAAGACTGGCCAAGGTTAAAATCAGTGATATGATCTATTTGTTTAGGAATTTATACAAAACTGCTGCTATCAGACCACAATAAGAATCATGAATTTATTTTTTTTTTTACTGTGAACTTTACACCTCTTCACTTATTTCAGTAAATGCCCAATAAAAGTGCAATGAATCCAATGCTGTAAAAGCACTTATAGAGGGTTTGCACTGTGGGCTTTGCAGCTGCCTGACTTTCCTGCTGCACGTGCTACCCAGCCTCCCTGCGGTGCCAAGGGCTGTCTTCTGGGACCTCCTGGAAAAATCCCATCTCTCCTGCAGCATGTGATGCCCAAACACACCCTGCTGCGGGCTGCCCACCCCGATGCTGTGCTTGAGGGAGGGAGGAAAATAATGTAACTGCAAAGAACCCAGGGGTGGCTGATGCCCAAAGGTGCCTGGGATGGGAGTGGGGCAGACACTGCACCCCTGGGGAGGGGCAGGGAAGAGGGGGTGAGGGTTGGGCTGCCCTGGCTGCGGGGAAGGGCTGTGAGGTGCAGCTTCATGTCACAGGTAAACGTGGAATTTGTGAGAGGAATTAAATTGGGGCAGGGAGGGGGACACCAAACTTTGTGTTAGCAACTGCTTGAAACAGGCAATAGCCTTTGAATTTGGACTTAACAGAGAAGCTTTACAGTGTGTGTTTATTCCTTACTCATTTTCTCCTACAAAACCCAATTCAAGTAGCAGAAATGGGAAGGAAAAGAACCGACAAAGGTTGAACTAAGCTGAAAATATCTTATCTGTTAGACCTGCTGTAACCTTGCATCTGTGATACCAGGAATGTTGTGGGATGCCTCAGCAGTGGGGACACAATTGTCTGTGCACAGGGAGGTGGCAGGGGACCGCCACAGCAGCCCCTGTTTCTACTGGAGCTGCTTCGTGTCTGCTCCTTCCCAACTGGCATGATTGCTTCTGCCAAAGTTTCCTGGGGACTAACACACAGTGTCCCCTCCAGCCCCAGATGGAGGAGTAGTGATCTCTCTTAAGCAAGATTAATAGGTCAAACCCCAAATGTTAAATCTGATACAGGAACCTGAATGTGACTGTTCCCAGGCTTTGCCCAGTGAGTGCTGGGGTGGGATGCGCTGGGCAGGTGTGGGGTACAGATGGAGTCCAGGCTGTGGTCCTGGCTTGTTTTCTCCACTGCCTCACTAACCCTGATGTATAGCTGTGTATAGAAGAGCAGAACCAGCCTTCCTAGCTGGTCGCAGTAATCTTCCAGTTCAGTCCTACATTTATACGATTTTTTGGTTTGTGTTCTCCTTGAGCCGAGTGATGGTCCAGTGCTGCCATTTGAGCCGATAGTGAACGCAGCCTTACGGACACCAGACTAGAACACAGCAGTGAGTGCTGATGCTGGGGGGGTGGCTGGTGCACAGATTCTACACGTTAGGCTTTGTCTCCCTGTCTGATGTCCTGTTTGGGATTCAGGTGGATAGTCCTCCCGTGGACAACTCTGTAGCGCTGAAAGAGAAATATACAGCTGCTGTGTCAAGGGGGTGGCTCTGAGCTGACTTGCAGCTAGACAAAAACATCCCAACAAATTATGTCTCAGCAAATGTTCTTCCTGCCAGGCCGTGGAGGAGCAACAGAAATAAACTGCTCCCCCAGCAAGTGCTGCTCAGGTCCAGCAACCTGGTCCCAGCCTGTCCCCTGCTCGTCTCTGAGGCGTTTAGCTCGGTGCACCAACGTGTGCTCAAAAATGCCTCTGAGCAGGGCCAGAGCCCACCGCAAGCAGGAAAAACAGAGCTGGGCTCCTCTGACATGCAGGTTTGGAGGGAAGAGCTGGAGAGGCAGTGTGAGCACAGGAGGAAGCACTCAACATCAGAGGGCTGGAGGACTGGGAGGTTTTGCTCTGTTAAGAGGAAGGTGGAAAAGGCTAATGAGAAAAGGAGCAAATGTTCAGGGAGGAGAGGGAAGAGCCCAGAAGTGTATGGGAGCAGAAGGTCAGGGCGAGGAAGATTGGTGAGGAAGGAGGAGGAAGTAAACTAAAGAGTAAAGAAAAAAAATATCCTGTGGTAGCTGGACACAGGTGACTGAGGAGGAGGGAAAGCTCTTATTGTGCTTTCTCTGCTCCATCAGGAGGAGATGGCAGCTACATCTCCTGCTCAGACAATGTCCTTGGAGCCGCCCACCCACTCCTCCAGGAGGTACAGGGTCTGAGCTTGTGCTGTGGGACACCACAGTGCTGAAAAGGTATTAAGTGCATAAAATTGTGATGCAAGACAAATAGATACTTAGCCCTGTGTAGGGAAGAGGATACTGCTTAAATATTTAAACATGTTTTGGTTTACAACAGTTCAATGGTGTTAAAGCATCTAATACATGCTCACAAAAAAATCAGCATTTTAAAGCTATAAATTATTCTGGTTGTTTTTTTCCCCTTCTCTGGATAAAAGTAACCATTTGACAACAGGCTTCCTCAAACAATTCTGCCCATGATGGTCTCATTACAAGCTAACATATTCTCTCACACATCTGAACCAAACCACTGAGAAAGCAGCAAGTGATCATTCATAGACACAGTCTGGTAGCTAATAGCATCCCCACTTACCCTCTAAACACTGAACATAGTTAAAATAAATCTGGGATGGATGCATGCAGGAAACTCTATTGCAGTTGCGTCAGAGATGAACCCAAAATGGAAGCATTCAGAACTGCTAGCGTAAAATCCCAATAGCAACCTGTAACAGATGCCAGCCTGAGAGGACAACACATCCCCTGTAATCATCTCACAGGGACTTCATGAGTATGTTCAGGGCTCACACCTCAGTAGGTACGTGTAGTTCTGTCTGAGCAGATATACTGCACAACTGAGTGCTGAAGCTAGGCAGGAAAGCCTCTCCCAGCGAGGCCTCAGGAGCTGTGTGCTGTCTTCTTTTCGGAGGTGTCTGGGCTTCAGTCCCTGTTGTGTGACTGGAGAAGCATACCAATGCTTCTGTTGGACTGGAAGGGCACGGTGGGAAGCCTGATGGAGGTGGACGTGCCACTCTGCTCCTCTACTGAGGCTGTTAAGGCTTCCAGGGCCCCCTTTGACAGGGAAGCATGTTAGAGGTCCATTTTTTTAAAGTATTTTTTAAAAAAAAAGCCTAAAACAGGTGAAGAAAGGCCTATTTGCTGCACCTTGCAGATTCCTTAGGCTGTGGTGGATGGTTCAAGTCACTGACATGTTGGGAACCAGCCCTTCAGGTTTGTCATGCTTGACCTGCAATGGCTTCTTTGGGGGGGGGCCAGCAGCATGGGCATGCTGTGGGTGCGTTACATGGGTACCCCCCGGGCGGCCAGGAGGAGTAGGAGAGCTGTCACACATTCTGCAGTGCATGGAAATGGCGATTTTATGGATAATACTGTATGGTGATTTATTAAAAGCTGTGATCCTCCAGTAGCTTTTACTATGTCGTCATAAACTGACAATCCTATATCTAGTACATTAAGATGGGTAATTCTGTTGGTTCCTCCCTATGACTGGCAAAAGTATATTTAAGGTTGCTTTGTGCGGGCTGGTGAGCTGAAAGTGTCATTGCTCTAAACTGGTCATCAAGATAGGGGGAAAGCCACCCCACCAGCACCGTGTGGATGTTTTTGCCGGGCAAGGGAACCTGGTACGGAAGGAAAAATGCAGTTGTCAGCTACATCAGTCAGTGCCAGTGGTGTACACGCCAGAATAATGGCAGAATGTGTCTCTGGGTTTAATGATTAGGGCAGGTGATCAGAGCTCATTGGTTTCCACCCCTGCTCTTCTATTGACTTGCTGTGGGACATTTGGGTTGTAGCTTGACCTCTTTATGTCCTAATTTTCTCTTCAGTAGTATGGGAATACTAGCTGTTTTGTTGAAGTGTTGTGATGCTCGGTTAATTGAGGGAAGGAACATGCCAAATGCATTAAACCCAGTGAAAATGATATTCAGAGTGCAGTGTTTTTGGGATGTATACAGATCCGCATTTTGGGAAATGTTTAAATTCCACCTCTTAAATATCCTTTGCAAATTGAATTTGCAAAAAAAGCGGGGCAAGCATTCTAGCACAGTTTTGCCACATGCTGTCCAGTGCTTATAAACTCTATTTATAGCTACAGTTAAAGATTCAGATATGCAAGTACTCCATTAAAAGACCACATTAATGAGCCCTTAGAGAAAATATCTCACAAAGCCTTTTGAGCTCGTAACTGCTCAGTTGTGCAGGGCTTCTTGCTTGTTAACATTCATAAAATATAAATACTGTGTACTAAACACCAGCACTTTGTGGATTGCAGTGACTTATCTCGCCATCCACCATGTAACTTGTGTGCATGGAGAGGCAGCAGCAGTGGGGTGGCAGATCTCGGCTGCCAGGCTGCCCTGCTCGCTCGCACGCCGCCTTATCTGGGGGCCTGGCTTTCCAGCGCGAAGCTGAGCATCAGATTGACTCACAGGTCACTATCTGTGAGTATAATTTCAGAGAGAACAATCAAACCTATTAGCCGATCCCAGCAGAGCTGAGTCTTCTTGCAGCTCCAGCTCCAGAGCATGGCAGGTATTCAGAGCAAAACCTAATAGATAAGTCACAGGAGATTTTTTTTTTTCCTTTGACATAACTAGCTGATGAGAAGTGTCATTTGGGAGAGAAGAAAGTTTCTATATTTGATTCATCATTATTTCCCAGTTCTCCTTTCCTGTCTGCGATTATGCAGTTCCCCCTTTTCTCTCCTCTCACAGAATTCCATATTTTAGGTTGTGATGGATGCTCTTGCTTAAAACATTTTTGATATGTTTTATCTGCAACTGCTTTATCAAGTCTGCATTGTATAAACAAACATCACTTGAGCCAATTTAAGAATAATTCTCTGTAAGCTTTAATACTGCCTTTCCATCCATGCATGAGTTGCAAAGGGCTTGAGCACTGGAGAAGACTGTTTCTGTTGTTATATCTGGCTCTCCACAGGCTGAAGAAACTGAGGTAGGGGAAGATGAAGTGACTCACTGGATGCTATTTGCTGGCACTTGTTCCAACCAATCTATGTCCTTTTCCTTGTGCTTTCAGTCCTGTTGCCTTTCAAGCAGAAGGTGCCCTTCTGGAAGGAACGCTTCTGCTCCCAAAGTGAAGAATGAGGACAGCAGGCTTTAAAACAGCTTCAGGGCAGTTCTTACGGTTCAAATGTGCCATTCATTTCAATAGTGCATTAGCAGGCTTCTTAAGCAGGATCTAGAGTGCTTAGCTTTATTTTATGGTGGTGAGTATGCGATTGTTCAAAATATTAGCATCCTATTGCAACAGCAAACTGGCTAGTGGCATAAACTGCCCGGCACTGTGACTGCTGCGTGGTTACTGAGTGCCTGGTGAAAGAGGTTCAATGGCAATTCAGTGGGGATGGAGGTGAAGGCAGGGCTGTGGCACCACAATGGACTGCCTTCCTGCTGAGCCCCTCATTAATTTCCCTTTATCTGTCTGTCGGCAGAGCATTGCTGTCTTGTGTCCTGTGTGTGAATTCCTGCTGCATCCCTTGCCCTGAGCACTGCCGCATTTCTGCCCATCTCTAGGTGAGGCTTGGGTGTCACCTGTGTCCATAAAGCTGGAAGACAGCAAGAAAAATCCCACAGCCCCAGGGATGTCTTTCTGCATGGGGAGACCTGGTGGGCTTCCCCTGCCCTGTGTGCAGCGAGCTGGTGGCCCTGGTCTGGGGGTGGCCGAGGGGGATGGAGTCAGTGCAGCAGCCGCCCAAATGGATGTTTCTTTATTAGGATGAGGTGAATCTCTCTTGCCTCCACTGGTGAGATCTCCACTAGCTGAAGAGGAGCATGATCCCTGGTTTCCAGGTTCTGGTTCAAATGCATGGCAAAATCTTAGGGTGTGAAAACAGGAAAAGTTGAGAACAACTCAGTGCAGAGTGCCTGCATCGCGTGTCCCCCCACATAGTGTGAGATACACCCCTCTGGAGCTGTGGATGAGAGAGCCCCTGGGACCAGGCTGTACCCTAACCTCAGGGTTTTGGTCAGGCAGGGGTGGCCTGCAGCTCTGAAACCAAGCGCCTGCAGGCACGGCTGGGTGGGCTTCCCCTTCAGGCTGTTCTGGCAGAGATGGTGCGTCTTCAGGGAGTGGGTGGGAGAGCAAAGGCTGGGGAAATAAGGGAGGGGGGGACGTTGGTTTTGTAACCTACTGTCTGAGCACCAGCAGGTGTTTCACACCTGTCTGGGTAGAAATGGCTCAGTCACAGCAGGGGCAGTATTAGGGTCTGCAAGTCTTACGGTCTTCCAGGAGCAGCTGGCAATGGAGCAGCTGGCTGGGGGCTTCTAACAGTGGCTGCCTCTTACAGCTGCTGGGGACTGAGTGCTCAGGAGGTTCATCTCCATTTTTTTTGCACCTGTGTAGGAAGCAAATTCCCACCACTGAGGAATTAAATACTTTAAACCACTACAAAGCAAACAGCTCATATCCATGTCCTCTGTGCTTTAGGTGGTGTAGGAAAACAAAGCCAAAAAAAACCCCTGCTGTCAGAGTCCAGGGGCTGCCTCACTGGAGGTGATGCTGGCTGCAGGCTGGCCCAGCCTTCAGCTGTGTTAAATAAGTCCATACACGTTAAACTTCTGTGTGAGAGCAAAGGGGAAGATGGGGGAATTACGGGGACATGAGGAATGGGCAAAATGGTGCTGGTGGAGGCAGGACCTGTGTGTACATCAAGGGGGCTGGAAAGTGTTAGAAAATGGAAGCTTCTGAAAAAATGAAAACTTAAAGAATCAGAAAACTGTTTTTATTTTCAGATGAATTAGAGTTAAGCATTCAAGTGCATTCACAGATGTGGATCTTAACTTCGGTACCTTGGTTTCCCTCTCCATAAAATGTAAATAGTAACACTTTCTGTACTCACAGGGTAGTGTGGAAACAAGCTCATTCATATCTGGGAAGCACTCATGTGCTACATGCATAGCAAAGGCTATGACTATGCAGTTAAAGCTGTGGGCTCGCATTGTGGCACTTGGTATCTGCCCAGACAGGCTATGCAACGCACAGAAGGGCTAGTGGAGGGCGATAGGAAAATGTGAGCCAGACTTCGTGGGTTCTGAAATTGGGAATTTGTGACTCCCCAAAATTAGAAGTGCAAATGCACTTAACTTGCAGAAAGCACTGAGGGAGGCATATGAATTCAAGAAAGCTTGAGGGAGGCAAAAGACAGTGTAGAGGTAGGATACAGTGGGGAAATAGTCAAAGGTATAGTCCGTGGAGTTTAAGACATCTGTATACCATTGAGAAACAGATCTACTTGGAGTAGAAATGACCACTGTGGATGACTGGGGAAATGTAAAGAGCTGTAAAGAGAGAAGAATGAGACCTATAAATCAGCAGGGTCAGCGCTGCAGGAACGGGTACAAGAGCCTATTGTGAAAGAAGAATGCAAGAAAAGGATCCAAAAAGCTGAGACAGGAAAAGAAGATGGGAAAAGATGTGAACACAATAGAAGTTCTTATAAATTTGGTATATAGGAAGCTGAAGGTCACTAGGGCATATAGCCATCACCTTCCTGAGCAATGGGGAGGCTACCTTGACAGAAAGGGGATGTTGCCAGGAAAGTGAATACCTCAGTATTTAGCAGGGAGAGGTGGAAAGTCTGTCACAGTTTCTATCCATTTTCCAAGGGCAGAAAATAAAGAGTCATTAACTGTAAAGAATATCAGAGAATGAAGCAATTGAATAAACCCACCAAAACAAAAAACTATTTAAAAAAAGGAGGCTGCTTACTCCTCAGATTTAATTACAAAACAATAGATGCCAAAGGAATGAAATCAGCAGGGAAACTTAAGTTGCCTGTGGGAGAGGTATCTGCAAAATTAGGAATAAACATTGTTGCATCTCAAAATTTTAAAGGAGAATAATGGGGGCAGAAGTGTCTGAGGTCCAGGAAGCACTCAAGACAGCTGGTTATCCTTACTAGAAAGATACAATTGGAAACAAATTCTTTTACTTCATTAAAGAAAAGGAGGAAAAGAGGGAGTTAAGAGGGGAAAAAAAAAATGAGCATCCTCAGATTTCAGGAGTACAGGGACTTGATGCTCTATGAGACATCACTGTGTGAGATGGGAGGTATGGGACTGAGTCTCTGGATTCCGGGCTTGATTACAGAATCCAGGTGGTGATAAAATATGTAGAGGTTGTTTAGGGTAAAGGTGGATAATGGAGTGAGATGCTTCTCTACTGAACTCTTAGCACTGTGCAGCTGTCACTTGGAAGAAGCACAAGAAAGCAAGAATATCAAAGAAAGTGGTATAACTGAGAGCAAGGTGGAGGAAAGGCTTTTGGAAGCGGAACATGTTTGTACTGGTATTTGGAATTTAACCTGAAAAAATGTGAAGCTGGAAAAAGAAAGTCAAGGTGAAGGTGCCTTAAGGAGATAGCAGGGGCAAGTCAGCATAGGAAAAATATCTGAGGATGGCAGCCAGGTTTCTGTTTGTGTTCCTTTTTAAGGTTCAGAGAATGAAAGAAGTAGGTGTGAACATTACAACATCCAGATTGTATAGACTTTGGTGAAGTTCATAACCTTAATACATGCATTTCATGTGTGTGAGGAGACATAGCTTCCTAGCAATGGGACACAAAGCTTGTTTCATGCTAAGTGGGCAAATAAACCACAATAAGTGCTGTAGGTACCTAGTGACACAGGGTGGTTGAGCACCTGTTTCTGGGGGGTGTTTTCTGCTGTGGAACAGAGCCCAGCTGGAGCTGGCTCACAGGAGCTTCTTTCAGCTGACTTCTCACGACCCGCGATTATGATGGTAATCAAAGCGTGTGGCTAGGATGTGGGGAAATTGAGTTCAAAGCTCCCTCTCCCTTCCTGGAGGTGTTTCAGCCTATAGCTCTCCTGTGTAACACCTTCTCGGAGTAGGTTTTTCAGATTCTTCTGAAGAAAGCTGTTCTAGTTTTCATGTATTGTAACAGGGCCACAGAGAGAACAAGAGCCAAGGGAGCTGATAGCCCAGTGAGACTGGCCCAGGTGCCTGTCCAATTGTTGCTCATATTTCAGCATGACATGAAAAGTGGGGAAGATGGAACACCTGGAGCACTTCTCCTGTGAGGACAGGCTGAAAGAGTTGGGGTTGTTCAGCCTGGAGAAGAGAAGGCTCCGAGGAGACTTAATAGCAGCCTTCCAGGCACTCTGCATCAGGGGGTGTAGTGACAGTACAAGGGGTAACAGTTATAAGCTGACAGAAGGGAGATTTAGATGAGATATTAGGAAGAAATTTTTCACTGTGAGGGTGGTGAGGCAGTGGCCCAGGTTGCCCAGAGAAGCTGTGGATGCCCCATCCCTGGAGGGGTTCAAGGCCAGGCTGGATGAGGCTTTGGGCAACCTGGGCTAATGGGAGGTGTCCCTGCCCATGGCAGGGGGTTGGAACTAGGTGATCTTTAAGATCCCTTCCAACCCGAACTATTCTATGATTCTATATTAATATTGAAGCTTTGGGTTCCAGCATTCATCTGCAGAAGTAGGGAGGCTGAAGGGAGATAAGGAAGGGAGAATGGGCAACCTTGACTACATGTAAAGCTCTATTTTTGAAAGGAAGAATATTCAGATACATAGAGGTCAAGAGAAATTGGAAGAAAATGCTGCATTTGATCTTACTGCGGCAGATTATGCCAGGTTGACTGATATCTTTCTTTGATTAAATTGAATTATGACCTAGATAAAGGAAATACTTAGTTCTCCTGCTTAGAAAATGTAGATGATTGGTGAAGCTGTAGGATCTGAGGATTAAAATGGGAACTGGGAGACAGAAAAAGGTTTGGCTAATGGGGAAATGACAGTGGGTAAGTTTGAAAGGGCAGGTAATGGAGAGCAGCTTGAGAGGAGTTTCTCAGGAATCATCTCCAGGACCCCATGACCTTGGTACAGAAAGGAGGTAATGACAACATTTTCTGTAGCCCCAGTGTGAGCAGAGGGGGAAGGCTGATGCTCCGGGGCCTGGAGCTGATTGCTGAGTGCTTTGGTGTCCATGGAGGCAGCCTGGTGATCCCAGTCAGACACTGAAGTTAGGTGTTTACACTGAGCTGCTGTGAAGAGCTTGCTTTCCTTGGAAGAAATTCTTCCTTAATTAATGAATTTTACTTATCAATGTCCCTGTGTATTTCAAATTGGTATTGTTAAGCTGTTGCTGTAAATGACTTGTAGACCAAGGTGCAAGGGAAATCATGAGATGCCAGCTGCATGCTCATGCATGTTTTCATGAATATAGCCCCCCAAAAGATGGCAAAAATATTTAAGTCCCAACTGTGACAAAGCCAGCAAAGAATCCTAACTTCCCACTGAACTGCTGTTGGCATTTGCCTCTCTTCAAAGCAGTTATTTTTGCATTTTTGTGTGTAGATAGTGAGGAATTAAGGGATGCTAGAGCTGTGTTTCTCTGGCTGCAAAGTCTCCTTGAGCATTAAACTCTTTTACAGTCCAGACCTTATATTTCCATCAGCGGATGTGGACTTCGCTTCTAGACCTTTACCCTTAGTGAACTCGGGCAGTGACATGTCAGGTGTAAACACAAGGCCTGTCCTACCCTTAACCTTATTTCAAAATAAGGCTTGTGTAATATTTCAGTCTTGACAGACATGAACAAAAAGAAACTGCATTCCTCAGTACTGTGGCAATTTTTATCTGCAAGGGGCTGGGCTTTGCTAATATAGTCATGCATCCTCAACTTATTGATCCAAATGCATTACAAAACACCACTCTGCACCATCTTCCTTTTTTTTTCCCCTTTTTTTTTCTCCTCTCATTAATTTCAATCATGTAATAAGAAAAAACCAGTTATGTTAATTGGTATGACTCCCCCTCAAGGGCATTGTGAAGCATGAAATAATTCCATTCACTACTGACAATGCAGGGACATGAGGTTTCCCTGGAGGATCTGTCTCATCTGGTGATTTGGTGACCCTACAGAATGGCGATAGGATTAGGGATGTATTGTTTTAAAATTAATACTTTGTCGTGAAGGGGCTGGATGATGGTGGGGAAAGGAGAAGCTTAAAATTCCAGAGATTATGTTTGACTTTGAGGCTCGTGGAGGCGGATGCATCTAACCCATATTTATCAAGTGAACCCAGCATGCTGAGATATCATTAGTTCTGGCTCCTATTTTCTTTTCCAAAGGCAGCTGAGCTGGTGTTTGAAACATGCCACGGACCAGCAGAAAACTGAATCGATGTAAAGCTGTTCAGATTCGTTTCTCCTTTTTTATTTTTGGGAGTAAGAGTTTCATTTCCCTCAAACACAGTAAGTGTTCAGACATGAACTCCCAGGCTGTCCCAGGCTCGGTTTGGTAACAGAGCTGCTGCCACTGGCTTGTTGGGGTCTGTCCCCTGCTGTAACAGGTAGCCGGTAGCCTGCCAAGCAAACACCGCAATCCTGGTGCGCAAATGTAGGTGATTCTGGCTGAGGAGGGAGGAAAAGACCATACTTATAAATCTTCTTTTGCTGAGATAGCAAAAAACGCATCTATTGCTACTTTTGCTGCATTTGCAACATTTTGATTTGCAAAGGGTTTTTTTTGGAAACCAGGCTGCCTTTGTGCAGAGGAAGTGAACCTCCTGATGGTGATGTCATTGCCCTTGTTTCCAAACAGCTTCTTGTCTGAGCATACAGCTTCCACTTGTCTTGCTTAACATCTGGCTGTAAAAGAGCAGGGAAGTTTCTGCCAACTGCTCCTCTGCTCTTTTCCTTGCTGTTCCCAGGCAATGTTATCAAATCTTTACTGCAGCTTTAATTTTGCTGCATTACCATGCATACTTTTGGGTAGCGTTCCTTCTGTGCCCTGGATAGATTTACTGGTTTGACGACATCCTTCCTTACCGCTGAAGAATCTGTCCAAGCCAGCAGTGGCCCTTGTTGCATGGGCGTGTTCATGAGCTAAGTGCAAAATACTAAACAGCGTCAGACACGTAGATTATTCCATCTCTTGAGCAGCCTCTGTGCTGAGGATTACTCATGAAAAATAATCAGTAAAATAAATTGGAGATGAGGGCTATGACATGAGAGATGTCCTTGCCATTAAAGGTCCCATAATGTGAGCACGTCTCCCTCACAGAAATGGAAATGAGGATAACATGTCTTTGCATTGATCTGTATTGATTCACTTAAAAGACAATAACTCAAGAAATGGATGCATTAACAACCGAGTAAGAACAATCTACTCCCAAGTTGAACCATGGCTCTGGAATTGGATGTGCTGAGGGGATACAGACCATGTTACTAAAAGCAGTTGAAATAATAAGTAAAAAATGGAAACATAAGAATAATTACAGAATAAAAGAATAAAAAATTTCATTTTAATATCATATGGCAGAAACTGAGATTTGGAGGAGGGACGCACAGCAATAAATTAGCTTTATGATTAGGAGTGAAGGACCTCTTTGCTCCTTGGGGTTATCTACAAGTGAGCCATCTGTAACAGAGGATGTGACTGACTTGGTGGAAAAGGAGCAACATCAGCCAGGGACCACGTAGTCTCCTTCTCTGGGCTACGCTGTGCTGAGGAGAGAGCGAGCTTTCATGTTGCGTCTGAGTAAAGGCTGGGAATATGTATTTCATACTTCTAGCCACATGTTTTCAGAAAGAGAAAAAAAAAAAGGACAAAACCCCACAGCAGTCCTAGGTCTGACAAGCAGTTTGGAAAGGTTTGTGCAATTGGAAGAATGACAACATACCAAACCAAGAGGCATGTGAGAGAGCCAAAAGGAGGGGGGGAGAGGAGAAGGGGGGGAAATAGTGAATGTGGCATCCAACAAGTGCAGCTGCTGTCACCGTAGGTATCCTATGCATGACAGAACTGCTCAAAGAGTGTTGGATAGGACTCTACCCCAAGAGCTGTAGAGAGCCGCTGACTGTGTGCAGCTGGGAGATGTAACTGCTTAGCATTGCTGGAAAAAACACCAGGAGGCTATAGATTTGTTTCTGCAGCTCTACTGCTTGCATGATCTTTTCTGGGTCTTCCCTTTGTCAAAGAATAGACTGAATTTCAAAGTTACCAAGAGCGTACGTGTGCGTCCCTCAGCCCCGCTATCACACCCACGGCTGCTCTGTCAGTTCCAACGCCTTGCTCCTTGCATCGCACTTTCCTGCTGCTCTTGGAAAGCAGACGGCGAATAAGCCAGGGCAGGGCGGCTGCTTCTCAGACACGCCTGAGCAGGGGCTGTGAGGTGCAGCAGGCTGGGAGCAGCTTGTTGTAGAAAGGAGGATCCCAGACACTTACTTGGCTTTGAAGTTGGCTTCTGCTGAGACCGAAGGCAAAGGCTGTGGAGTGCAGTTGATCTGTGGGTCTTCTAGTGGTAGTTGCTGTTTCCTGGGGGCTGACAGGGCTTCCAGCTAGGGCCCTGGTACAGACAATCCTTAAGGCAATACAGCTACTGACAAGGATGATTTCCAGGGTACAGTCTTAGCAGCCCGCTTTGGGGATACCTCTGAGCTTCTGTTTGATCATTGGGAGATCCCACAAGAAAAAAGAAGTAGTAATAGCCAAAAATTAGAAACCAGTTTCTGGAGATACAACTACATCTTTGAAGTACTCGCTCTACTGCCACAGTGCAAGTAGGAAAATCTTAGTAAGAGACACTTGAACCTTTTAAGCATCATCTCTTGGCAATAATGACCTCTCATGCATATTTATGTAGAGCACTTAGCTTTATAATAGCCACTTGAAAGACATTTAATTCTTTTTGCCTAGGAATGAAGCTATGTGGAGTGTGACAAAAATGTTCCAAGGTCCAAATATTAGAAGGAAGGAATGGTTTTGGTATTTCCTGTATGCAAGCCAAAACTACCTCCTGGGAGTATAGGGTTTAAGAATTTATGTACCTCACGATTAAATGAGTATGTGTTTGCAAGCATATATACATACCCATAAGAGTTAGTAAAATCACGGACTTGCTACAGGACTTCAATCAGGCTTTCCTGGAAGAATTTCAGAATGAGCCTATGGCATGATTTGATTTGTAAAACCTTTTTGTAGCACAGGACTTAATGTTACTCATTATGCACTGAAAGCAAAATCATACGACTACCATTTCCTAAGTAACATAATTATCTTATTGATTCTTATGGGGCAAAACACTGCTTTTATTGTTAATTAATACAGCTAAATCTGGTTATGCAATTCTGGATATAGGAAGTTTAATGTGTGTTCAGGGGGAAAAAGTCTAAAAATAAATGCCTTAACTTTTTTTTTCCCTTTCAGAATGTGAGTGTAGATATTCCTTGGTGTGATCCCTGTTCTTTACTACAGGAAATACAACCTATTATCACTTTTCATCAGGGAGAAAGAAATACAGATAATGAAACATAAAAATGCCCTGTGAAAAGTGTATTTTAAAAAGCTTTAAATAGCTGAACAGAAATGCACAAGGCAAAGACACACAATCCTGCTGTTTCAGAATCAAAGCAATTTTATGGAAAATGAAACGAACACTTGCAATAATTTCAAGGGCTTACACTTTCAGTCTTATTTTAAATGAAAATATATGAGGAAATTCTCACGCAGTGGGCACATAAATAGTATCTTGCCTGTCCCACGGAAAAGACAATATGAAAGATTCATTAGACACTGGGACATACAACAACTTCTTGATTCTTTCAGTTCTTAGCCAGTGCTCTAATGAAATTCAAACCTGATACATCTGCCATACTACACTGTTAATTAGTTTTCTATTTACTTAGCAGATCTAGAAGTGGAAAGCAATCTATTGCCAGTGAATTGTTTGACTTCTATGCTAAGTAGGCTGCATTCCAATCCTCTGATGTTGAAACTAGCATGAATCCAGCTTTCATCTCATTGCCGTGTCAAATTAGCACCCGGCAGATTCTAGACACAAAGACGACTTTTTTTTTTCCTTCCCCCTTTGGTTTGTAAAAAACTAACAGTTCTTGGAAGTCAAGAAACAGAAGCTGAGCAATTTTTCTGCAATATCTCTTCCCTGGCCCCTCTTACTTGCTACAATGGATTAAATATAGGATGTGTAGGCACTGTGGCTTGTTTATGCTGAAGGAGGAACATGATATGAAGACCACGTTCATTATGTAAAACAAAAAATATTGATGGGTGCTCTGCAAGAGTTTGAATACAATACTACCCAGAATGCCTTGGCAAACTTAGGAGATGACTTTGCAACTGCTTTGCCATTTTCTATTTCTGTCTGTTTTGTGCAATACATTGCAGCGTCTAAACACGACATTCTGTATGTGACTTACTCCTGTCCTGCAGTGTCAACAGAGCCACTGGATTGTGAAAGTATAGAACAAGGCCAGATGAAATTAGAAAAGAAACTGGCTAGAAACAAAGCCATTAATCCCAGCATACAGCACTGCGGGAGCTACAGTGTGTTAGAGGGGGGTGCGAGAATACAAACCTACACCCAGGCTTTGGGGTTTGCCTTGAACTTTGGAGTTTTTCTAAAATCTAGATACAAACTTTGAAGAATGTGGGTTTTGGATCAGGCTAGTCCTAAGCAAGCCACTGTCATCCAATGAGTAAGTAAAATGCTGTGCTGAATCCTAGTAAAGCAATGACAAAACTGATCTCCTACAGTACTGCTATTTGTAGAGCATCCTTGATAAAAATTGTGGTCATAGGCAAGGTGTTGGTTTTGAGTATTTGACAATTGTAAGTCAGGGAAATACAATATACAGCACAGGATAGCAACATACAAAAGCTGGGTCCAAGAGCACACTGGTGGTAGTGTTCACAAAAGAATAGCTCCTTTCAAGAGCGAGGAAATAAATCTTACACTAGACCAATGGATATTTTTGGAAAAACGTTTTTGGATTTCAGGTTTTAAAGAGAAATAGTGAACTTTGGGTTAAATACTGATTGAAAACCAAGCTATGGTTAACTTTATTGTATTAATTGATTAAGATGGCTTGAGATTCATAGAAGAAAAGCTTTTTTAAAAAATAAAGATATGATAGAAAGAAAAGTTCAAAGCCAGGACTAGACTCGGACAATGAGGGTAGAAAAGAGAAGAGGTCCGAAGGAGGCAATGTGTGAGAGAAAGTGGAATAGGATAGGAAAATGTGCCAAGTTTTGAACTGAAGGAACCTGATCTCACGTCAGGATAGAAAATCCAGGAAGAATCAAGACAAGCCAACCCAATTTATTTTCTGATGTAAATTACTTGCTGTCTTTCTTTGCTGTTCAGGGTTATGGGGTTTGTTTTTTTTCTTTTTTAGTGATATTTTCTTGACTTTGCTATTATTTATTTAGTATGATGCTCTCTTCCACCTTTAGGAAGAGCAAACTACCTAAAAACCCAGTAATTCCGAGTTTGGGAAAATAAAAAACAGCACAGCATAGTAATATGTTTAATGGACTCAGCAGTGATGTGAATTCCCTAGTGCTCCCTGGAAGCCTCCATCCTTACAGCTCAGTGTCTCATCATGGTAGGAAAAAGGAAAAAAACCTGAATGAGTCATAGTAATTTTCCTAAATCTTTTTTTAAGTTGTTTTCCTGGGTTTCCGGCATATTCAGAAGGACTGAACAGTGCTACTTAACAAAAGATGCCAATAAGTAAATGTTGCATTTGTAACGGTTGGGTTTGAGTTTTTGATAGTCAGGAACAGGAAAGAGTTTAAAATAGGATTTATTAATCTTTTCCGGTGTTCGTAGAGCTGAATGGACTGAAACAGCTGAGGCTGGAGGCAGAAATCTGAAGGCTGGAGTACTGATAATGAACCACTGTGGTGTATAAGCATGTCTTCTGATGATTAGGAATAAATCTGAGTTTCAGGAGCCTTAAATATACCTGGACTGCAGTTTTTCCAAATGGATAGATTATCTGCATACACATATGAAACAGCTGCTAGGAAAGACTTGTGCTTATTATGAACTGTTCATAATCTTCTTGTAAGATGCCAGAGCTGAATCTCAGCCACAGCTCTCCTTGTCCCTGCCTAGCTGGGAATATTTGGCTTCATCATGTCTGTCCTGGAGTGCTTGGGGTGCATGGTCCAGTACATCCTCTCTTGCTGATTGTTTCTGCCCCAGTTCAGAGGGGCAGGGAGCTCATCCTGCAAACAAAGCTTCTGTGGGGCTCCTCTTTTTGAGCAAGTTGCACGCTTGTATCTTCTTTTCTGCAGTAACATAAAAAAAAAAAGGAGTTTGTCTAAACTCCCATATGCAACCAACAGATGCTTGTGACCATGGACATCGCGTGATCAATGAGTGTTAAGTTATAAAATCTTTAAACCTGCAGAAAGAATTCAGAATTTCAGCAAATTTCTGTGTTCTCTGGCTGTTCATTTCAATTGTCTATAGAAAAAAAACCCAAACAGTTGTGCATAAACTCCATCTGTTCTTATGGAGCAATATGTGTGTTATTGGGAGGAATATTCAAAGGGATATTTCAGCAGTGTTACTGGAAAAACAGAGAAACTGGATCAGGGAAATGAATATGGGATCAGGGTTCAATCTGATGCAGAGAGGAGGCTGCAATAACCAGCAATCCAACTTTTTGCAAAAAATATTGGCTGAAGAAATTGATCCTTTAAGTGTAACGTGTGCTTTGTGAGAAATTTTGTAAACTGTTCAAATGACGCCTCCGTTTTACAGTGCTATGTAGCCTGATTACACAAAGTACACCTCTAATTCCTGCCTATGCAGATGTTGCACTGAAAGGCTTCTCCTGGTATTCTGTAGAGCAAGACACAGACCTTACTGAACAGCAGAACGAAAGGCAGGGAACAAAGGTGCCACTTCATAACGTGACTGACATAACGCCAATTAGTTGTTCTGATCTGTGATACACAGACACAGCACTTCTGTAACAAGATTTAGTTGAGAAACATCCAAACTATGACCCAAGACAGTAAATTTTAGGAAGGATAAAGGGTTTGTGGAAGAATAACACAAGGTGTATGTCTCTCAATGTGTACTCCTTGCTTCCCCGTCACCTAAGTCCCTTTTTAGTAGGGGTAGCTGGAATAAGACATGAACTGAAATTCTCAGTGTGCTAGGACATGGCAGCCAGCAGGCTGTATTATTGTAACAGGCTGTAACGGCCACCTCAAAAATCTCTCAGATTTTTTGGGTCTGATGCAACTCTACAGAACTGCAGAACAACTCTGGTGAAATCATGTTTGTGCCAGGAGACCTGAAGGGGTCCAAGGAACAGCAAAGAGAAGATGGGGAGGAGAGGAAGCACTAAGCTCTACTTTTCTCAAAAAAAAAAAAAAAAGCCTCTGGAAATAAGATGGTGTCAAAATCTCTGCTTTTGTTATGCTCTTGAAAGGTCTTTTACAGTTCAGGCAAGAGAGATCCTTGCCCTGGCAAGTTTACCTGCTAATTGAAACCTTTGTGTGTCTGTGCAACACAGCAAAATGGAGAGCTGTGGTGACAGTGGAAATACTGTGGTGTTGGTCAGGTCAAAATACACATTTCAAGATGATCAGCCATGAGAGAAGGGTGGCTGTTCCTGCAGGATGAGGGGACATGTGGAACAGGGAAGGTGGCTGGAGTGGCACCACGAGAGAAGCCTGGGTAATCTGGCAGGAAGGAAATGATGCAGGAAGCTTGGAAATTTAGTTGTGAGACCAATGAAAAGAGAGGTAGCAGAACTACAAACTGAGTAGATTTGATGGTTTGAATGACGTGTTTGGAGTAGCAGGTGAAAGGAATGAGGGAGATGTAGCCACCTGAGAGGCTTTATGGGGATCATCGGGAGCCCAGCGGCAGAAGGAAGGTGAGAAGTTGACCTGTGAAGAAGTAGTGACATGAAGAGAGCTAAGGATGAGGTATGTCTGTTCTGGAGGTAAGCGTGGCAGTGGGAGATGGGGGGTGAGTAGAAAATTAGGGTAAGGGGAAAAAAGGAACTTGAAGATGTGCTTGCATGTATTGTGGGGACAAAAGAAGGAACAGAAGTGTTAGAAAAGGGAGGAGAAGCATCCCATGTAGGGGGGAGAGCAGGGAACACTAGATTGAGTTGATTGTCTGTGCAGTATAATAAGCAAAGTCTTAGCAGAAGGTAGAGGGCTACTATTGCTTTTAGTGGTACATCCTAATCTATACACAGTATGCGATCTCATGAAGTTTATTTACAGACGTGCCAGGAATGGAAGCACGGGTGAAAGCATTCAGCTGGGCAGTTATGGGCCCTTTATGCTCAGCACAACAGAAGCAAAACAGGGAGGAGGTTTCAGTGATGCGTACCAGCATACGGTCCAACACCAAAAAAAGTAACTTCTAATGAAAAATTGGGTTAACTTCTCAGGGAAGGATGGTTCCCTGGCCCTCCAGACATTGTGAGCTTTGTGCTGTTTTCAATGAATGAATGCATTCTTCACATTTCTGCAGTTACAAACTTTCTTTTCCGCAGCACATGCCGTCGTGCCTCTGACACTCTGTCCATGGCATGCTGGCTGTGGCTGCTCTCCCGTTGTGTCCTTTGCCACCACCCTCTGAATTCTTCTTGGGTTGATTCTGTTATTTGCTGCAGATCTTATTTGTCTACTTCCGTGCCATGTTTCTGCTGCTGCTGAGGCTGGGAGGCACTTGAAGCTGTGTGCTAAACCCCCTCCTGCTGTCCGTAGCTCCTTACCCCTACACGTGCTGATGAAGGTTTGCCTCCTTGTTTCAGAGAACGCTTTCTTCTGCGGGTGATCTGGTGTCTGCAGTGTAGTTTGCTGCTTGCTTTCTGCCTCCAGTTCACTCTCCTTCTCCACAGATGTATCGCACCTTCTGATGAACGGCTGTGTTTTTCTGGCAGCAGGACAAAAAGGCCTACTGCCCATCTGCTGAGGCTTGTTCTGAGAAGAGGTAAAGTCATCTCAGCAGTTCTTAAATTGGGGAAGACCTGACTAGGTTGGGAGTACTGGTAAGGGGGGAAAGAGAAGAAACCTCTCTGTGTTCTGATCCTGGGGAATGTCCTCTCTTCGTTATTTTTTTCATTTACCTTCAAGAAATCAAACTGTCAAGCAACAGTGCCTTTTATCCCCCCAAATTTTTGAAGGATAGAGACCAGGAGCGAGAAGGACCAAAGTTACAGCCCCTTTCTTCTCCCACCCTCCTTCACCAAAGGCGTTACTGTAACCAGGGGCCACTTGTGTGTTCTAGTGGATTGAAGAAGAAACAGACAAAACCCTTCAGATGGGGAGGCCTGTCTTCAAATTTATTTTCTAATTCACTGCTAAGACCTAAAGCATCCAACACATTTTGCTGCATATGTAGCCTTCTGTGAACAATGATACCAACGCCCAGAAGCTGTTTCTCAAGTTTCAAAACCAATTATTCTCAAAACAAAGCATTTATTGTGTTTGGCTGAAGCTAAATAAACTTGAAATTTGGATTTTTTTGAAAAGAATAGTCTGCTAATTGGTGTTGAGGTTTAAATATTTGAGCTTGTTTATTTCTCCCACTTCCTTAAATGATGTTTCAGAAACATTCCCCTGTTGCTACAGTCTATTAAATCAGACTTATCAAAAAGGAAACATTTATTGATATCTTGAGAGATGTGTGTGTCTAATTAAGGTTCTGTTGCTCTGCATATTTTATATTAAAGTAAATGCTTCCTGCAATTTGACTTTAATCAGGTCTGAAGGGCCTTAATAAGTGTTTGGCTCCATCACTTATTTTTTTTTCTTTCCCTGGACTGAGGGAGGATGTACTGTATGAGTTTGCTAAGTCACATCATTTACCATCGCTTGAAGAAGTTCTGCCACACACTCTAGCATTTATTCAATACATTTGTCCCTGGAAATGTTGGCAGCTGGTACTAAATGCACATTCCTGATGGAGCTTCCAAGCGCTGGTAAACCCAGAAGTCTGGAGCATTTGTAGATTGCTGTTTTGAAGTGTGATTAGACAGCTACTTTGCTTATTTCTTAGCTATTTTATCCAATTTTACTTGGAACTATGATTGCTAGAAGAAAAAAAAAAACAACACTTCCAGGTTTCTGAATTCGTGGTTTAAACTTTCCAATTTACAAGCTTGGCTTTTTTTTTCTTCATTTTTATTGTTGCACAAGGTCCCTCTTTGTGCAGTTACTACCTTTGTTGTTTCATGTACAGCCACCACTGCTAGAAGGAAATTCAGTCTCAAGTACGCAGCCATAGAACACCTGTCCTGTGCTCGTGTTCTGCTTTTCTTGCGTTGTCCCTCATCTCTGTGGTTAACTTTATTCTTCATAAAGCGTTTTCCATGCTATAATTGAAATGATACGGTATGTAACCTGATCTTAAAAGGTAATGTCGAAGATGAACAGAAAGAGACTAGCTACTACTGTTTTGTCTGTGAAACGCTGTCAGTTTTGAGTGAAATGTATATGCCTATGTGGAAATGGGTCCAGGTTTTTAAAAGAGTCATTCATGATGCAAGAATAAGTTTATCTAATTAACTATAACGTTTCTGTCAAATAGCTGTGTAATAGATTGTTATCTGCTGGCAGAGGGATGCAATAATGCAGAATTCTTTTGCACAGTATTTTTAAATATATATACACATACACACACTATTTAGTATTTGTGTGTATATATACACACACCCCTTTGTATGTTAGTATATTTACAGATTCATGCTTATAGAAATATATTTGTGTGGAGAGCCGAAGATTTCTTTCATCAGGCTTTTCTAAATTTTGGCCATCTTGTTGTTGCTTCTCTAATTAGTATACCATGTAATAACTTTAAATGAAAGCTGTGATCCTACTGTAATAGATGGTTTACACTTAATAGAAAGAGATGTTTTTCACCAGTGATACCAGTAATACAAACAGACATAGTAGATAAGAAGAGGAAGAAAAGAAGAACAGTTATTCCCCACTAATGGGGCACTTAAGGATAGAACAATCCCATGGTCAGTCCAGACTCCCCCAGGTATTGTGTCTGCACTGAGAAACTAAGCAGTGCCAGGGAGTGCATCCCAGCGCTGGTGCTCTTCAGGTGTCAGAAGAGCCCCTGGGACAGGTTTCCTCCAAGGCCAACTAGCACTTTCCTGCAGACTTCCCAGGCACCATTCGACTGGTGTCCATGCTGTGCTGGATGAAATCTGAACAGTATGAACACAGCCCAAATGAACCGGTGTTACAGTCACAGCTGGGTCCTGGCCCCGTTTGTTTAACTTTTTAGAAGAGATGCAGCCAGAAAATTGGTACCAAAAGCTGACATTAAATTCAGATTCCTTTTGGCTCGTTCCACTGCCTTTCTAGATCATTACCCTCATTTATACGACATTATTCTTAAAAATCACCCTGGTAAAATTACTAAGGCGGTGTTTAAAGAACAAAACAAACATCACAAAACGTTAATTGACGTGTTTCCAGCTTTGATGTGTTTTTTTTTTTTTTAAATGAAGATGACAAATGAAAGGAAGCAAAAGATAACTGATTCAGAAATAAACTTTTAGAACACTCCAAAATTAGATCATGTAATTAGTACCCAGCTTATGCACATTGACATTTGGTAGAATCACACTTGTGCGAACAAATCCAGTTCACACAGTTTAGGAACACTGCATGAACTTTAGGAAGGAACGATGGCTGAGGTATCTGTAAGCTTCATTCGTTGATGTAATTCCTGATATTGAACAGTTCTTAAAATTTCTCACACTTTGTCAAGGAAAATCCTTGACAAACAAATTAGCAATGGTTATTGCTTAAAAAGATAGCAGAAATGAAATAGTGCCAAATTATTATGTTCTGAAACTGGGAATATGTATTCTTGAAATAACAGTACAGGCTCCTTATTATTCATTCTGTATTCTTTATATAAATCTGCATGTTTCGCCTATATCTTCTTTTGCCTTTCAAATAATCACTATGTATTTATAAAGTGTGCAGATTCTGCTGGCAAAAATGACAGGTAAGGAAACAGGGATCAAACAGAAGCCTGTTCTGCCCTTCCCCCTTTATGTGGAGAAATTCAAACAAGAGAAAGCAGGGTAAGAAACATACCATGCTCGGAGTGGAAAACTCTCCCAAATTCACTTTTGTTCTTCCCAAGTCCTATTGATATTGGAAGAGGCTTGCCTGGAAGAACAGCCGCTAACCTCCTGATGATTTGTGAAGAAATCTGGAGCTGATTGGTGTCAGAGGGAGGAATAATGTTCTGTGTTACTCCACCAGCATCTCACAGCCCTGCTGTTACAACACTCAACCCTGAGAGGAGTTCTGTAACTAAGGTAATATATCTTTGTGTCTAGAGGTGGGATCGGGTTCCTTCATCAATTAATTAATGAAGGTTAGGTGTCTGAAAGATATTTCTGGAAACTAGATTTGCAGGAAGTCCTAACAGAACTATGCTCATGAATCTGACCATTGTTTATGCATGAGAAGATACAAGCATGCATCACCCATAACTCGAGAAAATCTGTAGACCTGCCATGTTGATATTCTCAGAGATGATGAACAAACTCACCCATTTTTTTTTTTTTAATGTTAGGGGTGAATGTCTTTTGATAAATTTATCTTTGGACATCTTATGCTAGATCTCTAAGCATTTTGGTAATTGTGGCTTCAGCACTTTGTAGGCTGTCTGCTAGGAGCTCTAGGTCTGTCTATCAGCAGAAATTGAGGCATCTGTGAGTACAGGAGACAGACAATTTTCATATTATACACCTAAACCAATTGTTTAGGCACCAAAGAGGAATACTGTAAGCATGTACATCAAACTCGCAAAAAAAAAGGAATTGCCTTTCAGATTCCTTTTCAGTTCGGTGCCATCCATGGAGATACACTTTCCATCTGTGAGAGAACTGTTACACCAGTATGGAAACACCTAGACTTCTCATAGCTTAGGCGGAGTGACAGATTCTCTTTAGAGTGCTGTGATTCAGCTGTAGGAAATTTATTTTGGGAAGGGGGAAAAAAAGGCAAATTTATGCAGGAATCCATTTGGAAAAATCCCAGCCTAAAGATTAAGTGGACGGAAGAATGTACTTTCTTGAAAACACATGGCTGCACCCCATTGCCTTCAGATAAATTGTGATGATGCTTCAGATCCAGCCTTAGGAAAAAAGGAAGATTGCTCATTTTTAGTGTTCATCACAAAAGATGATTGGTGCAAGAACTTACCTGCCATTTCCAGTGGTGTGTAGTTTTTGTGTGGGTTGTTTGTTTTTTTTTTAAATCCTTACATATCTTGTGACTTCTAAATTTTAACAAAATTATTTGGACAATGGAAAATAGTAAAAAATCTGATGTGAGTTCTTCACCTAGCAAACAACGGAAGGGGAGTTTCTGCTGTTGTAAATTTAAACCCGTTTCAGCTTGACAGCACTGTGATTTGGGCCCTTACAACTTCCATTACCTTTTCCTTTTTTTTTTTTTCTCTCTCCAGAAATTAGGATCATTAAGTGGGTTTGAGGTCTTGCCTTTAAGAATCCACTGAAGGCATGACTATTTTATTTCTGCAATTGCATTTGTGTATTTTCATCTTCTGAAAGGAAGCAGAGTTTATTCTAATAGGTTAGAAATCTGTGGATGCAAATGGGTTTCAGAGGAAGAAAATTAAGTGCTCAGCTTAGGTAACTAGTTTATGTCCTATATTCTATTTAAAGAATGTGAGCTAACCAATACATGGGCCAGAAGTCCCGTTGGTCTAGACAGGACTTTCTGGCTCCTCATATGGTTCCCTAGGTTCTAGATTAACTTCTGAGACTAGGGAAGGAGGCTTGTCCTTACTGTCAGCGTATGATCATACACACATGCCCAGCAGCTGCATCTCAGTCCAGCACGCTTACCTCTGTCAGCTCAGGCTCATTACCTTTGTAAATGCTTGTATTTTCCCATGCCACTTTCTTTTGCACAAAGTACAGATAGATACTTTTTTCCTCCTTAATTCGGTACTCCTGTGGGCTACAACTTTGGCTTTCGAGATTTTGGCTTAGTTTTTTGGGCAGGGTACGTTTCTGGTGTTACAAATGAAGGCCTGTTACAGGACTCTTGACATACCTCCTCCCTAACTTAGGCCTACAGTTCATCCACCTTTTGTACTCCAAAAAACTACTTCCAGTTACCTTGGCTCGTGTGCCACTTTTTTCCTCCTCTCTTTGGGAGTGTTAATAGCTTAAAAAGAGTCAAAATCCCCTCCTACTCAAGCCATGGACTCTCTCAACTTTGTTTTTTCCTTACCGTTCCCCCTATAAAAGATTTCTGCTACATCTGCCTCTATCATCACATCACTCTTCACTGCTTTTCCCCAGCTTTTCTGTCCCTTGCTTCCAATTCTTCCTTCTTCAAAGTTTATTCAAGTATCTCATCTCCCTGCTGCTCTTTTCTTCCAACAGTTACCAGCTTGATGTATTTTCCTCATTCACCTATTAATCCACTGTGTCCTGTAAAAGGAAGTCCTTCTCCTTCCTCCAGATCCACCCACAGAAAAAAGAGGTAAGTAATTATACACATGCAAATATCTTTCACTAAGATCCCACATAAGTGCTGGACAAGTCCAGGTAAGTTTGAAATCTTCTCAGTTAAAGATGAAACTCAGATTTTTTTTTAATTTTTTTTTTTATTCACTTGAGTTTAAGGGGTTTAAGTATTTCAACAATATCTGAAATTTTCTCTCTGGTCACAATGGCAACATAGATTTATAGAAACAAAAAAAGCAAGGGGGAGAAGATGCAGGTTAAAGGACTAAAGGAAAGTGATGCTATTTCAGTTGTCAAATATTAATTTTTAATCAGGTTGTATACATCTTCAGTGTCTTGGGATTTGCCAAGCACCATTTGTTCCACTTAACTGTTAGGTATCCCAGGCAAAGTACCTGAAAATAGCAAAGTCAGTATTTGAAGACTATAAACAATAACTTCAGAATACATGGAATGCACATGGCTTTATTAAATGTAATTGCACTATGAAATTGAATATCTTGAAAACAAAGTACAAAAAAACATGAACATATTTATTAGGGCAGTGTTTTAGGAAATTCAGATAGGCATATTATATGAAAAACAGAGCCTAGACAGTGAAACACTATTGCACTTGAAGAGCTAAGAGTTAACATTGTGCAAGTGCTTCATTAAGTTTTTAAATGATAGCACAAAAGCACATTTTAAGATCTCGTGTTCTGGTTCATGGATGTGAAAGAATTTACTGTCCCACTTGTATGAGGCAGGGCCCTGTTTGCCCAGCTGTGTGTGCATCAGAGAATAAAAAGGGGTAGAAGGAAGGCAGAGATGATTAAAGGTTGAACAAATTACTCTTCTTGACAATGTATTATTAAAAGAATTAATATATTCATATTTCAGTTCTAGTATTTTAATGCAATATAGTCTTCCATCTATAAGAAGCATGTTCCTTAAATTCCAGTTTTGAACTACCTGTACCAAAAAGAAACCATATTCTAGTATACCTAGCTATAATCTCGGTATATTCTATCTATTTAATTTTTAAAAAGTCAGCCTCCAGAAAACCTGTCAGTCTCATAAAATCTAACCCTCCTAATAAATGTACTGAAGTTATCAAAATCCTAGCAAAATCAATTTCGTTTACTTATTTGACTTGTAATTCAAATTAAATGATACTTAACCACACCTTGTATTATACAAAAAAAAAGTATTGTGCTTATTACTACTGATGTTAAAGGAAACTTAAGACTTTTTAGACAAGTTTCCATTTTGCAGTTAACATGTTTTATTTTAAATTTATACAGAGCTGAAACAAGAGTTACATTTGCAGCTGAGGAAAGCAAAGATGAAACTTTGTTTTTTCTTTTGTGCTCAGCCATACAATTTATTTTTCTCCTGGCAACAGGTTTTAAGTCTCTTGGCTTTTTTTTTTTTTTTATGGGAACTGCTTAGTAAGTGCCCACATTAGAGCTGACAAGGCTTTGTGTGTGTTGTTTTTTTTCTTTTGCCTGGTTTCTGTGCCTGTGTGTGCAGGCATGCATTCATTAACGTAATTCCTCAACATTCAACAAGAGTGCATCATAAACCAGAGCAAAAAAGCCTCATAAATATTTAGATCCTCGTCTACCTTCCAAAACTGAAGTGAAAAAGAGTATTTAGTGAGGACTTGGTTGGAGTTAATCTGCATATGAACTGCAAGGGGGTATAAAAGGATGAAAAGGTGGTGGAAACGAGCATACAAACCCCACAGTCTCCAGGGGGCCATTCATCTTGTTCTTGTCAATACAATCTCAGTCTCACTGCTTGGCTGTTCCCTGCGCATGACCCAACAGACTAGCTTTGCACAGCCAACGTTGCAAAGCATGTGCCTGCTTTCTTAGTTTTGCACTATTGTGTAATTTTTCAAGAGAAGCAGCAAAATACTTCACGTTTCGGAAGCTGGAGAAATTTCTCTAAATGCTTTTCTACTTATTTGTGGTCCACACAATGACATGCAAACTTAAAATATTTACATAAAATGACAAGTAGATTATATGAAAAGCATTTTCAGGTAATTTGACAATTAATGAGAGGTAATGAGATCACAATGTAGCTTAAAGTACATTATCTATTGTACAGCTACACCAACATACAATTGGACCTAGTGCTGTATAACTTAGTATCTAAAACTCCACTATTTCTAACAAACACCACTGTCAAAAAGTCCAAAATTACAGATACAAAAAAACCCCAGAACACTAATCAAATTTGGTATTTAATGTATATTCATAATTAAGGAGAGTCACAGAATCATTTCGGTTGGAAGGGACATCTTGAGGTCATCTAGTCCAGCACCACACATGGAATTCTGCAATTTATTTTTTAAATATTTTTAAAAAATGAGTTGTAATATTGTAATAAATTCATTATTTAGTTTTTATTTCATTATTGGAGATCAAATTAGTTTTGAAGGATTACATCACACTACCTACACACAGTGACTTCTAATATCTGACTGCAGTGCTTAGGGATCCCTTTCAGCTGAAAGGGCACAGAGGCCACTAAAAAGGAAAGTCTGTAATTAGGCACAAAAATGGTCTCACACATAACAGAATTCTTGATCATAAGCAGTCAGAAGAGCAGGTTTTTAGTTGCTGTGAGGACTAAGTTAGAATGAAATAATGTAACTTACTCAATTCACCAAGCTCAACATCAATCATATGAAGACACAACAGGAGATTTACATCAAAATGGTCTTTTAAGTCACATATTTGTAATATTATCTTACAACATTGCTAATCTGCTATTTTGTACTTGTGATATCAGAAAAGTCCAAGTACATTTTCTTCAAATTAATCTATATATTTCAGTCTCCTCTTTAAATGAGCTCAACTGGTTGGTTGTTGTACCTCCACAAACCCTATTACTGGAGCAAAATAGTGAATATATCAATGTAACATGAGGTACAGGCCTGAGTCTGCAAGCTGTGCATACACTGCTCTGACTCCACTGCTCATCACCTGTTGTCAATCTAACACAAAGGTCTTCACCTACTTGGGCAGACTTTTAATGAAGTATTAAGATATATCTGTATCCAGAGGGGTAACTGATTTCACTATTAACCTGTAAGACAGGTGCATACAAACTTCAAAATGGGACAAAAGATCAATTTTGCCTCTCGGAATGAAAATCAGATGGATAGCTATAGACTACCTGGAAGGAAAAGCAAGGCAGGGATGCATACTTTAACTGACTTGCTAAGGGGAAGACCTTCTGGCATGAAAATTTGCCATCTGATTGGCTATGTCATGACTTTTTAAAAGCAAGTAGAAACATGCTAGAGATGGGAAAATGCTTTAAGTCCAGCAGTGCCTCGTCTCCACCCCTAACAGAGAAGTGGTTTGCCAGTTTCCCAAATAACAGGGACTTTCTAGACCTTTCTAGGGTGGGAAGAAGGAAGGCTGCCTAATTTGTATTACTCAATACCTGTTTTTATGCTAACCGTCTTTAATCAAATCAACATTATAAAAATATAATTTTGTTCCTGCCTTGCCTCATGTAGTGTTTTCTTTATAGTTCCTGCCACAACCTATTAGTTTTTGAGCATACTGTCAGAGCAGTTATTTGTTAATACATAGGAAAACATATTGTTAAGCAAACTGGGTAACTGGAGCATACTCTCTCAGAAACTTATTTTTGCATATCTCTGCTCCTTAAGCTCATAGGACAACAGTTTGTCAGTCCTACCAGGATTTGGGGGGTGTGTGTGCTAAAATCACAGACAACTGTCACACCTGTTCTGTAAAAAACTGTAATCAATGTAAGTGTACTAACCTTTCTTAGTTTGACAAATTATGTAGACACCTGAAAGGTGAAAAAAAAACTGCCCATGAAAGTTTCAAATATGTATTTTTAAACAAATACAATACCATATGAGATGTTAACATTTCAGTGATCATCTTTATTTAAGAATGATACAATATGTTCCATAATATAAAGTTTCCTATTACATAAGTTTTACAGCCACTTTCTCTAAGTTACAAGAAAAGTTGTAGCATGTACATGGAAACTTGTTCTAAAGGAACAGGAATATCTAGACTCATGTGAACTGGATCTGTACAAAAATCACTTGAATATACAGGAAATGGGATGTGTTTCCCTTCCCTATCTTTCAGTCACAATCGGAGTCCAAATATGAAACATTTTAAACTAAGAATAATAATAAACATTTAAGAGTTTGAGATGGCCAGCAGGGTAAAGTATAATTTCTAGACACTTCAAGTGATTTTTTTTATCAGACCACTATATCTAAATCGGATTGATTGCTCATTTTTTGCATACATTTTGCCTCTACACTATAGTGAACTTTTCAGCCTACTCCCTTGCCCCCTACTCTGTGGGCTATCCAACACAATGACTTTATGAATGTAAAATACACACTTCTGAAAGCCAAAGCCAGGGAATGACCGCATTACGTTCAACAGAGTAACAGTTGTCAAAATCCTGAACCCAAACTGTTGTTTGGACTATTCTGAGAGCAAAAGTGGTTAATAGAAAAATGTTTCTGTATGCTTACAGTGAGATTCAGCTTGCAGTGTCCAGTCCAGAAGTCCAAAAGATGAAAGAGCTGGCAGGTGTGACACAGGAACTACCAGAGAAAAGTAACCTTTGGAGATTCAAGTGGAATGCCATAAGGCAAGTGAATCCCACCCTTTATTGCGCTTATAAACTTGTAACAATGTATTACTGTGATCAAGTAATGAACTAATTTCAAATAATAATCAGATAGAGTATTAGCTAAATAAGATCTGATCTTATAGGAAAGGACTGCAGCTCGAATGAGTCAGATCTCCTAGATTAGCTAACAACCCAGAAATGTTCACCTTTTGGCTTTGAGCTCAAGTGTTGTGTTTTACTGATTGTTATGACTTGTCCTTTGAGCTCCAGTGACAGCCATACAGGAACTTGCGATGCACCATCCTACAAATGCGAACCAAGATGGCACAAGATTTGGGATGTGTGTTTCTATGAGGAAATAATCTATCCTAGTGATTAAGCAATAATTCTCTGTACTTTTATAATGGCTTTCATTCATGCAACTTGAAGTACTTTACTACAAAGTGTGTCATAGCTTCTGAAGAGTAGAAAACTCTGAAATGGGCTCTGGGGCTTATCTTAACTACAATGTATATGGCTACTATATTCCCGGAAAGACCTCCTACACTCAGCAGAAACACTGTGGGTAGGAGGAACAAATGGGAGACAGTAAGTCATCCACAAACACAAGAAAGTTTAAGTTTCCTAAAGTGAAAAGGACCATAAAAATATTAAGAGATTGAACATTGCTGTTTCCTTTTAGAGAAAAGGCACAAATACCCATAAACAGACAAAGCAGAGAGCAAGCTTCTGAGTGTACTAAAGCACGCAAGCACAATGGTCTTTGTGTGGGAAATCATTCCAACCACTGTAGCACTGCTCTCTATCCTCTGCTCTGGATGAACAGTGTTGAGCAATTCTGTCTCATGTCCAGAAGCTTTTAAGATTTGTATTGCTAGCTCCCTTCCTTTCCTCGCAGCTTTGTAACTCCAAATACTTCTCTTCACCACTAAATACATAAAAAATTATTTGNCTCAGTCTAAATCAATATATATATACATTCATATTTCAGATATGTTAAAAGGGAAAGTTAAATTAATGGATCAGTTACATTTTAAGCTCTACTTGGTTTTAGTAGTAATTGAGAAGAATGGCTAATTTAAATCTGTTCAGAAAGCTGAAAGCACTCAATTTATATTCAACAGTAACCAATATACTATGGTATTTTACCAAAAGACAGTGCACCTGAAAAACAGAACTTAACTGTTTCTTTAGCTATCTGCTCTTTGCCACTGTGGTTGGCAAAATAAATCTGCAAATTTCCTTGTCGTGAACTCCGTATTTTTTTTTAATCCTATAGTGAAGGTAAAAAAGTAAAAATACTTTTCACTTCTGCAACGTGTGGCACATTCCATTCATGAGTCCTCTGCAAGGGAAGGCCAGAAGCCATTTGAAATTCTCCCCTATGCAAGCCCGGAGCTGTATAGCTAAGGCAGTGATTTTGTGACAGTATAGATGGGAAGTGTAGTATCTCACACACTGACAGAAACTATAGGACTGTGCATGGGATTAGAAACATTGGAAACATGCATGGTGTATTTCAAGAGATTATTTGTCTTCTGTTAGTGAGCTACGAAGAATGTTGATGATCCAACAGTAAAATGCACAGAAGTAATGCAAGCGTTTATAAATGACGAGATGTAGGGAAATTTATGAGCTTAGAGGTAAAACATACCTTAAAAATGCACAATTCAAATACGTTCTGTGAATGATCAGGGTTTTCCCCCCCAGCTTTTAAATTTAAGTGCTGTTATGAGTGAGATTATAAAGTAGGTAAATTTTATGTTTACAATGTAGTACCTCAATTTAGTTTTCTCTCCCTAATTGCTGGTAATTTTTTTTTCTTCTATGCTTTCTCAGATTGCTTTTCTTTCCCTCCTTCACACAATTTTCTGCCTTTCTCAGCAGCATTGCAATAAAACTGGCATACATGAGATTCACTTTGATCTCCTACTGGAGGATGTGAATAAAACCAATCTAAACTTTGTTTTTAATGCACTGAGACTTCTCAGGAGCCTAGCAGAAGTACCACTTGTTTTCTCATTGCTAGAATGCTATCTTTTCTGGAGAGAAGTCTACATTGTAGTACATAAAGAAACAGCATTTACACTCCATACGCATGGAAATCATCTACTTTAAGAAAAATACCATCTAAAATGTGATTAATTCAAGGCAATCTTGAACATGACGTAATACATTCTACTATATATTGATTTACATCTTTTCCATGCATAACCATAACTTTTTGGTACTTGGATGTGGTGAAGCCCAACACAGAGATACCCATACCTTTGCTAACATGAGGGTGGTGAGGCATGGAAACAGGTTGTCCAGAGAAGTTGTCAATACCCTGAAGTGTTTGAGGTCAGAATAGACAGGACTCTGACCAATCTGATCTAGTTGATGTCCCTGCTCATTGCAGGGGGGTGGACTAGATGACCTTTTAAAGGCTCTTCCAACCCAAAATATTCTATGATCCTAACTACTGAGAGTTAAAACAAAATTCTTAGTATTTTATGAAGCAGAATGTAGGCCCCTCCATCCTATTGGTGTAACACTATTGTACCCCAGTAACTGAAGGGACATGGACTACATACCTTACCAAGAAAACTTCCAAGTACAAGGTTTAGGTCAAAGGTAGAAAATACTTTTCTGTTTGACTCGGCATTTTCTTTTCTCCCCAACTTAATGACTGCATAATTAATACACAGCCACAGGAGCAGTGAGAATGCAGCTCTTCCTACTCTAGTGTGAGTGGATGAATCGCAAAGATATCTCTTCTTCTGGGTCCTTTATTGCAGCCTGAGGAATGGCCAGTTACAACAGGAGAGATACTATGGGTTACTACACCCTTCTTCACAGTTGGTGTACAGCTTTAAGTACCCTAAGAGTAGAAGATACAAATCTGAATTCTTACAGTCTAAGGTGTGCTTAAAACCTCTATCTTCCACTTCATAAGCCATCACTTAGCACCAGTAGTGAGCAAATTTAAGCATTATCTCCTCCAAGATTACACACTACTCAGAAATGTGTTATGATATATATGTGTTATCTATATTTAATGGATGAAGCCCATCTTAGGATTTAAACAGAAGTCAAGATATATTTTCAACTCTGCTACGTCAGGAAAACATTCAAGCTGGAATAATGCATCCAGTTCTACAGAAAGTATAAACCTGGCATACCAAGTGGACAGCTAAGTGTTAGCATAAATAGTTAAAGACCCTGAGATGGCTATTGGGATATGTTGATTTTTGGGTTGGTTTTGTTTTTTGGTTTTTTTTTTTAACTCTTCCTTTTTTAGACTACAAACACTGTCTTCTGCTTGTTATTTTGAATGATGCACTACTATAGCTTCTGTTTTGAAAAGTTACCTGTCAGTTTGGCTCAATGTCAAAGGAAATATGTTTTTGTTGTCAGACACATCACAGAATTTTAATTTAATTGGTACTTGAGATCTTTAGTCTGGCTCTAGACCTTATTCTGTCCGTGTGTTAATCACCTCCCAAAAATGAATGAATTTCAGATGTCCATCTGGTACTGGCCAGGTCTGACAACTGACAATCTTGTACACAATGACTGATTCAATACTGAATCACACACATAGCATTTGTTTCCTTGAGTGACTGTAACAGGTAAGTGAAGAATTGCTTCTTTCCCTAGAGAAGAGTAGTATAGCACATTGGTAACTTCCTGTTACAGACAGCTTTGCAGAAGCCTGATGATATCCAACTGTATATGCCTATGATTTGGTCAACAAAGACACTGCAAGTAACAGCCAACACTTTAACTAAAAGAGGATGTTTACCAGTAGTCATCAGTCTTCAGCTCTGCTATTTCCCCAGGTGCTATCAGCTATGAACACTATAGCAGCAATTGAATTTCCTTTTTATGATCATTGCAGGCCTTTACTGTAATATACAGAGGCTGCTGCTGACATTATAATAATTTTTCTTATTTCAAGATTAGATTAGTGCAATAAAACTTCACCTTAAAAGAGAAGCTGTTAAAGAACACTGTGGCTTACATGATACAAGGGCTACCTAGACAAAAAAACAAGAGTTAAAGATTTGGACTTCTGCTTGTGTCCAGGCAGAAGTTAAAGCATTAGGTAGTTACTTAACCTTACATGACCACAGGACCTGGTTACCTTGAAGCACACCAAACAAAAAACCACCCACCCCCTCCATCCCCAACCAATACCACACAACCTGTCCCCCTTACCTGCAGGACCTGTTTACCCAACCCTGTGTGTCCCTCCTAGCCTCCCCATTTCTTCCCCCATGGGAAAGCTCCAAAGTTCAGTCAGTGCAAGAGTATTTCTAGTGCCTCTGTAGATCAGGCTGTAGACACACCAGTCTTGATGGGAGCTATGCCTTCTCACAGCCCTTTAACCACAACCAACTCAACTTTCATCTCCCAGGCACTCTTAAAACACCCTTTCCTGGGATGCAGCAGCATGGGAAGGTAAAAGCAGAGACAAGAACATAAGGCAGGCCACAGGGGGCTTTTTTGTTTTCACTGTATACATGATGAAGAAAGATAACATGTTAATTTGCTTATTTTAAACTAATGGTGAATTATCTACATTCGGTTTTTCCAACAATTGAAATTCAGAGTCTTGGAAATATCTATTGAAAAATCAGGGATGAGAATTTTTCTTAAGTCATGTATGCCTAATTACACGGGCAGCTTCAGCACACAGCTTTGCTTCAATTTCTGTGTTGTTCAGACTGAGAAAATAATTCAGATTAACACAGATAAAAATAGAGCTTGAATTTTGCACTGCATGAGTGATTCTTCAATAACTGCTAGTGTGCACCATCTTATTCTCCAGTAAATAAGTGCAAAATGGCTTAGCACAAGCCATGTTATTCCTAATAGTGAAGACAATTGATAGTTACTGCACAACAACTAGTGTTGGTATTTCTTACCTTATACTGTGTCCTTGTTTTGTCTGCTTATATTTGAGCACTGGAAGCACTTTACGTGCAGGAAACAATAATGAAGAGGTACGGGAACAGCTGCACCAAATCTGCTGAAAAAAAAGTCTCCATATGCTATTTTTACTGTTAGAATCAGCAGTCCAGAACAATTATTCTAACATGATCTAAGTTCATCTAATTTTAAGATGAAAGCCTGCTGTCTGACAGATGCCTTTAATCAAACTGAAGGATTTGATGCCAAGTTTTCCCAGGGTTAAAGAGCCTTCACTCGCTGGTTAAAAAATAGCAATTAAAGGGCTACAAAATGCATCATCTTTCAGACATAATAAAAGGATGGCAATTTTGTTAAGGATATAAGGTGTGTTTTAGCTTGTCACAATTTTAAAGCAAGGTTGGAAAAGAGCAAACACAATCTTGTTACTAAATAGAAACTGTATTGTTTCATCATCCATAGCCATACTGCAGTGTCCTTTGGGCATGCTATTGATGGACTAAGAAGCTATACTGAAAAAAAAATGGTTTGTGACATTGCTACTCTTTCTTTGATAACAAAGATAATATTTTCTTGCTGAATATACTTTTTTAAATGATGGAAGCAATAAATCTGATTTATCATACATAAGCCATTAATTTTTACTTAATGGAAACAAAACCTGGCCATGAAATAAAAATCCTCATGTCCAAATAATGAGTTCTACATATTAAAGGGGAAAAATACACTAGACACTACAAGGAATCCAATAATTCAAGACATTGTTACTATTTATGAAAACTACACTTTTTCTACATTTTTTGCAAGTACACATTTTTCATGAAAAAAAGAATAACACTGCTTGACAATACCCAGCAGAATGGTACATCTGTCAAGATGACAATGTGTCTGTGCTTCTGGTTAGTTTTGGAAGCATTCTTCATTGCTATTAACCCAATATTTAGTCTCTTCAAATACTGTCCAGTACATCTGAAAAGACATTTGAATTTTTACAAAACTTCAAGCAATATCTAGACTTTATACTCAGTCCTATTACAAAACACTCTTTTCAGCAAACTAAAGGAAGTTTATAATAGAAGCCCTTACCAAGCTACTTCCAATTGCACGAAAGCTTTCTGACGACATCCTAAATAATAAAAATCAAACAAGAACACCAACTATCTGCGTGGGGGAGGAATACGTACAAGCAACCGCGTCGCGCTGCTTTGCCTCTGCGGCCACAGGGCTGGAGCACGTTAGCTGGGGTTCTGGCTGCCCGAAGCTGCTGCTCCCGTCACGGCTCCCATCCAAACCCGGCAAACAAGCCACGGCTGATGCCTGGACACGGTGCTGCCCTGGAAACAAACAAGGGCGTTTAACTACCCGCCTGGCCGAGAAGGCAGCGCCGCGGCGGGGGCCCCGAGGCTGCCGAGCCGCCCAGCCGGGGCCGCCGCTGTTGCTCTGGGGTCGGGAGCAGGGAGGAAGGGGCGTGCGCACAGCTGGGCCGCCACCCGCCCGCGTTTTCTTGCACCAGCAAGCCCCCAGCCCTCCTCCGAAGCCGAAGGCGGCCGTGAAGCCTTCCCGCAGTGCACCGGGTCGCGCCGCCCCCGCTTCTCCTCGGCCTCGCGCGGGGCCGGCTGCAGGGTGCTGTCCCGGTACCTCAGCCGCGCTCTCCTCCTGCCCCTGCGGCCGCTCCACCCGCCAGAAATCGCTCCTCGCGCCGCTCCGCCACCCGCACCGCCCACCCTTCGCGGGCGCACGCGCGGCACCGCCAACCGCCACCGCCCCCTCTGCCTCGCGCGCGGAGGCGGCGTTGTCAACCGGCGGGCGCACGCGCGGCTCGGCGGGGCCCTCCCCCTGCACCCCCCCGAGGGCGC
>VZTO01026491.1:0-21931 GCA_013400615.1 Syrrhaptes paradoxus
GGGGAGGGGGGAGGAGGAGAGGAAACAAAAACAATCGTCCGGGCGCCGCCATCTTGGGTCCGTTCTCCACGCCACACAAGTGAATGGGTAGATATGAAATTACCACAGGGGAGCAGCAACAGCAGCAGGGTACGGAGGGCTGTTCCGAGCTGCCAGCTGGACTCGGGGGACTCTAGAGACGGCTCCTATCGCCGCTACCGCCCAGAGAAAAACCCCAGGCTCGGCCTTTTCTCCTCGACAACCCCTAAACTGCACTCCTGGAGGGACAAAGTTGGTCTCAGCCGCGCTGCCTCCGCCGCCCGGGAGACGAAAGAGTTGCGTTCAGCGGCAGCGGGTTCCTCGGAGCCGGGAGTGAGCCGGGGTCAGAGTTAGGGGAAAGGGTGACGAGGGGATTCCTCCCCCCTCCGCCCTCCGGCCAGGGCTCGCCGGATGCTCTGTGTGGGAGGCACGAGAAGCAGGCAGCAGGAATCCAGCAGGCTTTTCCTTCCCACCCCTGCTACTTCTTATTCCTTTCTCCTAAAAGGAGAAAAAAAAGAAAGAAAATAAAAAAGGCAAGAAGTGGATTGAAGGTGTGGAGGGGCGGGTGGGGGTCTCCGTTTGAACGGCAGTGGGGCGGGCGGAGGTGCGGCGAGAAGCGATGTGTCCGTGAGGAGTTGGAGGAGAGGAGCGTGCATCAGGCAGAGGAGTCACAAGCCTGCTTCCACGGGAGGAAGGAACCTGCCGCCCATCGAGCCAGCACGGAGGGAGCCGCCGCATCCTCCTTCTCCTCTGCCCGCAGTCTCCCTCGCTTCCGAAGAAGCGGAATTCTCTTCGAAGCACGGCACTGAAGGAAGGAAGGATTTTGCCACAAAGAATAGATCACCCTCCTCCTCCCCAGCGGCTGGATACTGCATTTTTAAATTTTTTTTTTTCGGTCACTCTTCTGTGTTTAAATACCAAATATAGCCTCTTGGGGGGGGGAGGGGATGGAAATCTCTTAAAAGAATTTGAAATCTTGCTTGGATTCAGGAGTGCTGGTGTTGCACGGCCCAGGAGAAGGACCGCAGAGACGAGGAAGAGAAGGGGAGATGTGCTGCTCTCACTGACTGGCGGCAGGACTAGAGATTTGCCACTTTTCGGGAAGCCCAAAGGTTTGTTTGTTATCAAACTGCTGTTTCTCCCCTTTTCCTCATCTGGGTTACGCTAAAGCCCTCAGCATTATTAAAGGAAACCGAAGTGTTGCCCACGTGTAGCTGGTGGCTTTTTTTTTTTTTTAAGGTAGTTTTCATTAAGAGACTGACAAAACTTCCTCCCTTCACCCCGAAGGCTTTTGAGGTTTGAAACTGAAATGGAGCTACTTTTCTCCCAAACACTACATGTTGTATAAGGGGAGCCAGGGCGAAAACATCGTGTTTAGTGATTTCGATCCGACTCCCCGACACTCTGCACCCACGAGGGATGCTTCACGGAGCTTGATGTGGAAAAGCAAAGTTGGAGTGTGCTCAGAGACTTCGTCGTGTCCAGCGGCTTAATTATTGACTTTTTTTTCTTCTTAAAGTGGATTCGTAGCATACTTTTATGAATTAAGTTTTGCCACCGTTTGTACAGAAGCCAAATGACACGTGTGTTTTGAAACACGGTTCCAAATACATGCATCCCTCATCCCGGATTCTCACTAGAAAGAGCCGGAGGGAGGTCATCAGCGTCTAAAGAAATCTGATTTTACTGTTTTATGAACATCATCTGCTGCCGAAATGTTGCTATAGATTGCTTTATAACGGTTCAGCAAGAAGGGAGATTTTCCAGCTTGCAGAACCTAGGAAACTGGATACTTAGTAACTTAAATGTTTTAACAGCGTTGGAAAATGGGAGCTGCTACTAAGTTGGCGTTTGCTGTTTTTCTTATCTCTTGTTCTTCAGGTAAGTGGATGTTCTTGGTTTTGTTACTTTAAACGTAAGGCTTTGAGGTCAGCACTTGAAAGCTTGGGATAACTTTGTGGATTAGTATGAATAAGGAGAAATCTTTTTTCACACGGTAAATGTTTGGGAATGGCAGTGACTGTAAAGGCAGAAGCTGTTTTCGTCGTTATTCTTTAAAATGTATAACATGAGCACTTCAAATGTGTGCAGCGCTTGGATTTCGGATAAATTGTGTGGAACAAATGTGGAGACATAACCACCTAGTGTCACCTACAGTAATCTGGCAATGCAATTATTAGTGTTTCGTGGTGGTTTTTTTTAAATAAGAATAACCCAGCTGAAATACTCTTTAACTTCAATTAGATCTCTTATTCCGGGCTATTCAGTGATGAATGGCAATCTTCATTAATGCTTCATTAGTTTAGAATAGGTACTACTCTGGAGGCATTAGCTCGTCCTTTAATGATAGCAAGGGGTGTGTGCACGTATAGATGTATGCGCAGAATTAGGCTGAAAAGTCAGACTTTCGGTTTCTAAACAATCATTTGTAACACTTTGTATTTTGTTGCTCAGTACGTCACTGCCTTGTAGTGCAAAAAGCTACTGCTTTTCTCCTTAGAACAGCACAAGCTGGGTTTCAAACGCCAGCTCCGAGTCCTGAGAAGCGAGCGGGGTGTGAGGATGTCCCCAAGCTCCTTTAGGAGGAAGATGGTTATGGTGGCAACCAATGGTTGGGGGAACTGTTGGTAGGCTTCTGCTTGAAGCTCCGTCAGTTTCACCAAAAAAAAACCCTATTATGAGCTGTGTAACGGATCTAATATTTGTTTACATGGCAAGCCTGGAACTTTGTGCTTACCCTTTGAACGTGTAGCTACTCCTCTGTGTAGGTTTAGGTACACTTTCTGGCATTCTTGCAGGGTGTGCAAAGGTTTACTTGTTTATCAGGCTGAAAGCTAGCAGACAAGCCCTCAGCTTTTCAGTGTCCCCGGTGTGAGAGAGTAATGAGATCCGTGTAACAGTGCCTTTTAAAATTTCAGTGTTATAATGTACAGGATTTTGCTGAACAGGACGTTTTCTTGTGGTTAGTAAATGGATAGTCTAGTCTTATGTCTGTAGTGGTATTGATCAATCCCGTGTGCGCTAAATGTGCTGTGAAATGGTGAGTGCTGCCAGAAATAAACAAAAAAAAATCATTTCTGCTTTAACCAGAGAAATAACAGAGCAGGTTAAGGAGAGAGGTTTTGGGTGTGTTTTTCTTTTCTTTCTTTTTTTTATTAGGGCGTACTGTTTATTCCTCTCTTGAAACAAAACAACACTTCTGTTTTCTCTTGCAGTAGAAGATGTCTTTCATCTTTTCCTAGTACCTTCTTTTTAAGTTACTCGAGCAACATTTCTCTTAATTCAGGAATATTTTCTGTAGGGAAACTTTTTTTTTCCCCCCTCCTCTCAGTGACAGTTTCTGAAAAACTTGGTGCCATCTGCTCTTCTTGTCTGTCTTTCCCTTCCATGTCCTTCTATTCTGTGCTCTAGGCAAAAGGATCTTAAGAGTGATTCTGTTGACATTACCTATCCTACTTAGTAAAAAGAACAGTTAAGCAACAAAAGCCATCTTTAGCATTTCTTGCTCAGGTTGTTCTTGGTAAGACCAAATGAATGTTTCTCTTGCCTGTAAAGATGGAAATAATCTTTGCTAAATGAGCAGGAAACTGGCTGCAATTTTGACTGCTTCTTATGTTAATGACACTGTTTTGGTGGTTATTCCAGTATTACACATGAAGTGTTCCGGTATTTAACACTTAGTAAACTATTTTCTACTCACTTTTAAAATCTTAAGAGTAAGATTAAGGTGTAAGTCTAAAAATAAAGAAGTTCATCAGTAAACTTTTGTTTTATGTTCAAAATTATAAGATTATGTAAGCTTTGAGCATGAAGTAGAGGCTTTTTGATAAGTAATGTTTCGTCTATTCACTGTGAGTTGTTTTGGTTTAAATATCATACCTGATAAATTGATTCTTCCATCACCTTCAGAAGAAGTTTCCTTTCCTGTCTTCAGTCTGAAAAAAGTCTGCCCAGGCTATATATTTGAGACTGTAAACAGTGGTTGAAAAAATCCTGGAGTTGAGGTGTGAAGATGTGTGTTTTGAGTTGAGGTGTGAAGATGTGTGTTTTTCCTTTTCTGGTTTGCAATCTCCAGCTACTCTGAGTGTACGTGTATGTGTGTCAGAATGGGGCTTTTGGTTTTCTGTATTGATTAATTCATTTTTATATGCAATTGTTTTCTGCAGTTGTTTACGTAGCCAGTTAGTACTAGTGTTCTTTAGAGAGGGGAAGATATTGTGGGAAATTTTTTTTTTTCCTATATGGTGGGTGTGGAAGTGGTCTTCAGGCTGAAGGCATTTTGTTTTGTTATGTATAAACTGCTGCATGAAATCCTGTAGATCTACTTCAAATGGGTAGGGATTCCCCAGTGAATTAAATCTAATGATCTTTGTTAAGAGAGTGAAAATATTTCCCCTTACTGACTAAGATATTTGAAAAAGAGCATCTGTGTTATGTTGTTAAGCTTTAAAATATTTGTAGATGCTTGGATAAAAGTGGGTGTAGGTTTGCACCCATTTGTACTCATTCAAGAGAATGAGATGAATGCGTGTTAACTAAACATGAAAACAAAGTGCCTGGGTCAAGGTTCTCCATGTGCCCTTTAATATACTCTTACAGAAACCTGTGTGTATTTTTGATTCAATAAAGAACAGAAGATATTGAAGTAATAATAATACTTAATGAGCAATTGAAAATGCTTCCTATGCCTCTCCTGTAGGTGAGGCAAGATTGTAGATGAGCTTAAAAATGAGAAATAGTAAATAAAATAGCTTGTTCATCAAAGGACACTTCAGATATTGTCTGTGTTCTCTCCTCCTCCAACGAAGTGTTCTATGTCCTCTAGTTTTCATGGTTGCTGAGTTAAACTTTATGAAATGTCAGGAACAGGGAACGTATGCTTTCATAGTTTGCTGTGATGTTGCAGAATATACACTCTATGTGGCTGAAAATGTTTAAGATATTGAAGTAGTGGATTGGCTTCAACCAAAATCTTCCGTTGTGGGTGCTGTAGTTTTTAACATGTTGTGGTTCTCCATATTTCCCAAACCATCATTTCTTCTCTTCTGAGCTACCTGCTCTGTCTTTGATGACAGACCATCCAGGTACCAAAGTAGTTGTGCAGCTCTAAGTCTCTTACAGGGGCAAGACCTATATTTGTTAAAACTCACTTAAGCCATATTTATACTAAAAATCACCTAAGCAGAAGGAAGCACATCAGAAACACAAAAGTCTTGGTCCTCTCTTTTTTTCCTAATGTAATGCTGGATCATTCACAAGCCCCTTGGAAGGTCTTGAGTAATTTAGTGAAAGGAAATGGCATCTCAAAGATATCTTTGTAGTTGAGGTAGCATTTTCACTGCAAGGGGAATGTTTTAGTCTTTGATTTTTAATTTATTCTTCTCATGTCTCGCACCAATTATTATCAGAGGAAATGATTTTTTTAAATTTTTTTCCCCAAAAAAACTAGATAGAACTGTAAAGCCCAAGATACTGCTATGGCTTCAGAAGCTGAATGTTCGGTGTTATGAAGGAATTGAGGGGTGGGAGGTGTGGCTTTTTTCTTTAATTTTTCTAGTGTAATGTTTTTTTGACTGTCCTTTCATTATTAATTTGGTAGCACTTGGAAATCCTGCCAAAGGTTTAGGAGTATTGTTTGTGAAATTGTCTCTGCTGGTATGTTCTCTGCAAGCTGTCCGTGGTTGTGGTTGAACTCTAATCGCTTTATTGCACAGGCAGAGCAATAAAACACTTCAGACTTAGCATTGCTTTTAAAGTAAAATTCTGTTCAAGATTCCTTTTTTTTTTTTTGTAAGTGTGTACACTTTTTTGTATCAAGTATGTTATTCCTGGGCAATACCCCAGCTCTCTTGATGTTGCTGTTGAGAGCAGGACTTGTAAACCTACTTAATCCTGTTTTCAAGCATGGATACATTTACAACGATGTAAATGTTCTGTAGTTTACAAAGTTTCATGGCTCTAAGATGATGTTATAACTTTGATTACAGCTCAAAAACTCTGTTACTAAGTCTATGTTAATACTTAACAAAAGTGTATCTTCTGGGTTTTGAAGAATAGCTCTACTTGTGCTACTGGAACATTAGAACATGTAAGCCTAGTTCTAGTAGAACTCTGCTTGACAAATGTTGCCAGAGAGATGCTGCTCTCATGGGTTTATTTGCATGTCTACCATTCAGACACAAGTCTTTTCTTGTAGGAAAAAGCTTAAATAAGTTTGTCTTCAAATGCTGGATGCCATGTGAGTTGGCAAGGGAGATGTTCTGTGTGAGGGGAAAGCTGTTTTGTGCTAAATGAGGGTGCAAGAAGGTTGTTACTCTATCATGTAAGAGTTTTTCAGATGGTTTCAGTGGAGAGTATTTGAATGCCATTTCTTTTTTCCCCACCTTTCTGGAATTTGGGGACAGAAGTCCTTAGGTGATGGCATCAGATATTGATTTGCAAATGAGGATAGACAAATACTTTTCCCCCCTCTGTTTAACTATAGAGGTTCATTTTTGTCATATCATTAGTTTTGGGTAGGGGAGAGACATAACAGTAACTCCAATGTTTTTCATTCTTACTGACTCTACCTTCTCTTCCAACTCCCATAACTCATCTATCTTTGAAATAGGAATACAGTTGTAATCCAGTTCACCATTATGAAGTTTATATGCATAGTGTCTGGATCTCTTAAGATGGCAGTAACTTTTTTTTTTTTATGCCCAGACACATGCAGTGGACACGATATGCAAAAGCAGTCTTTTGGAGACCTATATGATTCATAGCTAAGATATAGCAAGTCCTGGGTACCTATTCTTGGGAAATCATCTGGAGAATAATCATTATGCCATGGGCTGTAAAAAGATAGAGGTTGACAAGGAATCCGATTGTAGAAGAGATTTCTTGGCGAAGGGGAGATGCATTTCCACCACTTAATTAACAGAAAGCAGATTAATGCAAATGTCTGCTTTAGCTGGGTGGTGGAATACATGGTCTGTTAGCTATCTGATGTTCCTGAAAATGAGAACTCTTTAAAAAGATCAAGAAAATTACAGATTTTACAGCCAAGTTCTTGTGTGATGAAATCTTAATGTGTTTTTGTTGCCTTGGTGCTTAAAATTTAGCACATCTTATTTCCTGTTATATTTATATGGAAATTGAAGTGTTATTGGATGCCTGTGACTTTATGTGGCATCTTGTCTTCTCTCCCCTACACTGTCTGTGTGGTGGTGGTGGTTTTTTTCTTAGAAACAGTTTGACTACGGTGCCAAACAGCAGAGCATATTTAGGCTTAATCCCACAGAAAATGATTATTTACTGCCCTGTTGTTTACATTGTGTATCTTTGTGGCTAAGAATCCCAAATGTATGGTAGATGTATCAAATATTTCAATTGTTGGCGGAAAGAGAGCAGAGAAGGGTTTATCCACTGCAGTAATTGTTAAGGAATGGTGTCTTAGCAATAGTTTCACAGTAAAGCAACCCTTGAAGAAAAAAGTCAACATTCACTGATTTCTTCTGAATTTCCTGATTAAAGCTGTAACTGGAAGCAAGTCGTCTGGCTAGAAAAAAAAAAGACAATTTGCTTACCAACTAGAGGCATAAATCTTTGGTTATGTGGTTAGAGGTATTTGAAAAACACTTGGAAATTAGGGAGTTGTTTGTGGGAAGACTAACTGTTCTTGCAGCCAGAAGCAGCTGGAGGTAGCACTCCATGGGATCTACTGAGGCTGGGTATTGGAGGTGGGAAGTACTTTGTACCCAACTCTAGTTAGGTGCTGTCACAAAAAGCTTGAGTTACTTTAGATAGTTCAGTGAAAGAATCTACCTTCTCTTCCTATAGCCTTTTTCTTTACTTCCGTGGTTTTCCTAAATTAATCCCATTTTCAGATACGCAGGCAAAGAAGGATGAGCAGAGCCTTTACCTCTCTGTCTGTAGAACTTTATTTGTGATGGTCCTCCTAATGAACTGTGCTGCTGCTGCTTTCAGGCAGAAAATTTTATGGAGGAAATGAGCGAGTGACATACTTACAATTGCACTCATGCCAGCAAAGGTCCAAGTGATGGCTGTGTAACCTAAAATCTTGGTATCTTTACAGTGCAGCAGTGGAACGATTGTGTATATTGCCAACTCAATGTCTCATTGATTTGTGAGGGTAAATCAAGTACTGGTGGATTCTAAAAACTTTCCCTGTAAGAGTGCTGGTATACTTGTATTCTACTGGTATTTCTGGTTAAATTAGTGCAAGATAATATTTTTCAATCAGGATGCACTCAGTCCAAAATTGTAATTGATTTTGGTGTTATTCTTGAGTTATTCACTGACAAGGCTTGTTGGTAACTATTAAACTACATTGACTTGGCCTTCATGTGATGTTGAATGCCTTTGGTTGGCAAGAAGGCTACAGGCTGTTGAAGTACATTTAAATGGCTAAGATACCACCTTTTGAGGTTCCTTATTTTGTTGAGGTATAATTTCTATTTTTAAGGATTTAAATGAAACTGTAATTAGGTGGTTGTTCAATTCAAAATACCGAAACCAGAATGTAATTAAAAGCAGACCCCTACACACTCTTAACTGCAATGGGCTTTTTTGCTTTTATAGTTCTCATATTACATGAGGGAAACATTTCCTATAGTTAGGGTATTGAACTGACTTAAAGGCAAGATACTTGGGAAGAATCAACATTTTATAAAGGCTAGATCTTAGCTAACCTGAAAACCACGAATATTTCTCAAATTCTTTTGTTTTCTGAACTTCGAGATATTTATCAGCTGAGCTGAAATTAAGAAAATCAATATTGTATTTTGCATTTAAAAGCAGTAGGTGTTGCTTTCTGATCTGGTTTTGTTGGGCGCCTAAGTGATGCTGGCCTCACAGTTGGGAAGATTCCCCTGTCTCTATAATGATGCCGTTAAATGAGTTCAGTTTTAATGTTTTAATTGTTAACATGGACACAGTTTAAAGATAATACCTGAAAGGTTACTTAAGAGTCCAATGTCATTTAAAGGTTTTGTTTTTAGAAAGTGTCTGTATAATTATTTTTAAAACTGTGACTAAGAATCTATATTGCTCAGAATTTTGTTGCTTTTCTCTAGCTTTAACTCTTTACACTTTTCATTCCTCAATGGAATGCATTCAATGTATTGTAATTTCACAAGAAAATAGTTTTTTATAACTGAAGTTGCAGAGTTTCTTGTGTCAGAACAACTTTTTAAGTTGGGTGATACGTCCATCCTCTTTATAAATGAAGAAGGGAGAAAGTGGTCAAAAATATTTAGAGTATTGTTTCTTTATTTTCTGAACGATACCAAGCTTTTTATGAGGGTAAGTCGACATGCAGTTTTTATTCTGTAAAAAATTGAAAGGGGTAAGACAACTCGTTTTTGTTTTTGTTTTTTTAATATGGCTGACTGTAGACCTGAAGAATGTTTTAGACATGATCTGTGGGTTGTCTCTTTTGACTATTTCTAAACTTCTTAGTGAGATGAGGCTGCAAAGTAAACACATACTGCTTAACTGCTAGTGCAGTCCTGACACTGTTTCAGCTTGTGCCAACTGGTGTCTAATGAGATGACACGCAAGCACAGTTTGAGGGATAGTGCAGGCACGCGGCCAGTGCCAGCAGGCAGCACAGTCAAGAGTGTACCAGAGTTCCTGCAGCTTCAGCACTTTGATATGCCCTTATCTTGTATCAGAGAGCGTGAAGTGTGTACCATCCGTATGCTGTGAAAACATTATGATTTACACTGGGTTACAGCTTAGCTTTTGCTTTATTTTGGATGCTCAAAGAGGATAAACTGTCCCACTTAGAGGGGGGGAAAACCCAACAACATCCAAACAACAAAACAACAAACCAACCCATAACCTGCTTTGGGGCCAGAAGAACATCACATAGAGCCAGGAGGAAGATGTCCATGGTGAAGCGTTGGGTGGAATGGACGTGCTCAGTCTATGACATGTAGCCTAAGGGCCAGCGAGCAGTCCCTGGACCTCTTGTGATCTGCAGTGTAGATACATGCTTTGAAGAAAAAAATGCCTGCTTCATGTTTAAGATTATTTCTGTTTTAGATGAGTTGTTACTGAAGCTGTGTAGGAGCAGTGCAGTTGGTGGTTGCTGTCATCTTGCAGTCTGCCTGGTTTTAATGTCACTTCATAATAATGGCTCCGAGTAGAAATGGTAGTTTCCTATGTGAAATTACTTTAAAAAAATTATAGTAGCAGAGATTCATTTGTGTTCTCAGGCAATCTTCTGGAGTCGTCATGCTCAAAGCAGTGTGTTGTCCACCAAACCTCCAGGTTCTTTACACAAGACCTGCTGCCTAGTCTGACAGTCACCGCTTGTGCTGATGCAGAGGGTGGTCTGTCCATAGGTGCAGGACTCCACATTCCTTGTTGAATTTTATAAGGTTCCTGTTGGCCCACCCCTCTAGTCTACCTAGGTCTTCCAGAGTGACATCCCTGCCGTTGAGCAGCCCACTCTCTGTCAAACTCAACGGTGCCTTACACCACCTCCTCCAGCCATCGATAAAGGTGTGAAACAGGATGAGTCCTAGGATTGGCCCTTGGGGGACTCTGCTTGGGATACTTGGCATCCCGCTATCGACGTGTTCCTTATGTGAGTGATTCTATTCCAATCACATGCTGGCTGGATCTCGAACTTTATTTGCTGGCTAGCATAGCTGATTTTAACTTCATTTTGACAGCTTCCTTCCTTTTGGTGCTTACAAACTTGTGATTCAGAGGGTTTTTTTTGTTACTGAAGCTGTAATAGCATGGCCTTATTTTTTTCAGGTTCAGAGTTCTTATCTCATCGAGATAACACTAATCTCTAGTCTTTAAATACTGCCTAAACTACCATAGTGATCTTTACTCTGTCAGCTGTATTTTGAATACTTGGATTTCAGTATCAACATGTAAGTTGAAATTTAATCAGGTTTTAAAAGCTATTTTTAAATACAACCAATCATTTTATCAAGCCTTCTAACATGAAAAACTGTTTCATTCCAGGAATTCTGGGGAAGATCCGCATAAACAAGGAAGTGGTTTAATTTTGTTGCTCAGTTTGTGTTAAGTATATGAGACAAAATTAAGCTTTGCAGTAAGTAACTGTTAATTTTAGAGATTTTTGGTAGTGTTTGTCAGTAGAGGGTACAGATAGTTCTCTTTAGCTCATAGCAATTATGTGATGGAAGAGTTTTCTTTAAATATTTCCATGTTTCAAGGTTGAAAAACATTTAGGCTGTGAAAGTTGCAAAAAATTTGAATTGCACACAATTTTTTGAATTGCTGTACTTGGAATAATATATTAGTTGGGCCCACGCAAACCTCACAAAGTTCAGCGAGGCCAAGCGCAAGGTCCTGCACGTGGGTCGAGGCAATCCCAAGCACAAATACAGGCTGGGAGGGGAATGGATTGAGAGCAGCCCTGAGGAGAAGGACTTGGGGGTGTTGGTTGATGAGAAGCTGGACGTGAGCCGGCAGTGTGTGCTTGCAGCCCAGAAAGCCAACCGTGTCCTGGGGGCATCACCAGCAGCGTGAGCAGCAGGTCAAGGGAGGGATTCTGCCCCTCTGCTCTCTTGAGATCCCCCCCTGCAGTGCAGCATCCAGCTCTGGGGTCCTCAGCACAGGAAGGACATGGACCTGTCGGAGCGGGGCCAGAGGAGGCCACGGAGATGGTCCGAGGCTGGAGCAGCTCCCATGCGAGGACAGGCTGAGAGAGTTGGGGTTGTTCAGCCTGGAGAAGAGAAGACTCCCATGGCAGGGGGCTGGAGCTCAATTATCTTTAGGGTCCCTTCCAACCAAAACTGTTCCATGATTCTATCATTCTATGATTTCTCATCCATTATAAAGCTACTTTAAAAGTAGCATAGAGAAGACCACTGGTTAAATAATTTAACTTTAATTCTCTGATCTTTAATTTTGGAAAGAGTCTGTTTGGTGAGTTATCCCTAGGCATAGTTGTATTTTATTAAATTTAACACGGAGCCTTTCAAAAAGATTGTCTTAAATGGCTTTTCAAAATGTTGTGGTTTATGTTTTGTTTAACTTCAGGTTTTGGCATGTATGGGGGTGGGAGGGGGGGGAAGACCCCAACAAATTAAGCCTTATCTAAACTTGCCCATTTAGAATAATACAAGTCAGTAGTGTTTGTATGTGCCATACATATATACATATATACTAAGAACAAGATTTGGAACCGTGAATAATTTGTGAGAAGGTTATTTAAAACCGCAAGACGGTTTTGCTCCCATCCCTGACCCCAGATAAATGCCTCCCTCCACAGATAAAACAACAACCCCAGATTCAGTGGTGAGGGGTGATTTACCAACAGTCTGGAAAAACCCCCTATGGAAAAAAAAAAAAAATAGACTTGACAGTTTGGTAAAAGTCTTCTGTTTTTCTCCACTTGAAAAAATACTGAATCACATCCTGTTAGGTCAGAGGCTTTCAAAGAAGCCAAGAATGCTCAGGTCTCACTTTTTATTCTGGTGGAAATGAAGTGGATCCTTCATTAAAAAAAAAAAAAATTGATGCTCCAGTGTGCAGCTGTACTTTTCCAGTAGCTTAAAAACATTCTGATGGATGGCAAATAGAGCAAAATTCATTGCAGTTGGCTTTTGTATCCCCAAAAATTATGTGTAATTATTTCAGTAAAGTATTACATTTTAAAACATGGGGGTTTTTTTAATCAGATAGTTGGAATTATTCAGAAAATACATTTGGATGCTCTTTGGGCCTATGGTGACAAGTGCTCTGGAGGTTTTGTTTGAGGAAGGGAGAAATTTTCTCCTATCTCTTACCCTGTTGTGTCCCAGCAGACTGTGTGAGGGCAGAAACTTTTGTTCTAGCATCCCTTAATATGCTGACTACGTGCTTTCAAGAACGCCTACACAGAGGCTATATAGTAGATAATTTACACAAAATGCCCATCAGTAATCCAGTCCTCCAGATTAGGAAGGATTATGATTGAAAGAAGAATCATCTATGGCATATTCTAAGGAGAACTGTCTTTCAGTGACCTGTCTTGAGGATTCGTCTGTAAAACAAACTCAGGTTTTGTTGTTTGGGTATTGGTTTGTTTTGTGTTTTGGTTGTTTTTAAATCTTGAGCCTAAAGAGTGAGAATATGTAGAGAAAGTGAAAGTATTGATGTTACTCTAACGATGTGTGAGAACAGAAATGGAATAATCCTTGGATGTTACATAATCAATGGTGAGTAAACTTTAGAATTTGGTGAAACATGTCCTACAATTTTGGAAGGAGAATGTTGCCTGATATAGTGGGATGAGCTTTTTAGTTGGCAATTAATGAAGTTTTTCTAGAACCTCCTTTGCCAAAGTATTTCTTCTGAAATTTAGTAATCCCAGAAGCTTTTTTCTCACCATTGTTATAAATATGTTGGTGTTGGAAACTCTTTGATTCAAAGTGAAGACCAGGAATTGTGTCTGTGTAAAAAAAAAAAAAAAAAAAAATTGTTGGCTTTTTTTTTTTTGCTTAAGCATGGTCACCTTGGTTGAAGTATGAAGCTTCTTTCAACAAGTACTGTATAGCACATCAACTCTGGCAATTAAAATCTTCTCAGCTGGGTGCTAGCAGACTTCAGTATGTGAGGGAAGAGGCCAATGACAAGTTCCCATCTCTTCCTACATATGAGTAAAAATGTGTGTTTGAATTTGGTTTTGATGCAGATTCGGGATATTTACATGCTGGCAGCTTATGTTCTGGAGGAGCTTCAGCTGACTATCTGAACTCTTCTCCCCACTGTCTTCCTTCTTGCCATAGTCAGTCTAACATTTTTCAAAGAGAGAAGCTTGTTTGCAGCCTTGGTGCTTGTTTGAGAAGTCCATTATTCAAGCATGGGCTGACACATTCACCATGCAGTAGGTCATAAGACTTTGATAGGAACTCTTGGAACGTTACTAATAAACTGCAAAATCCTTGTTGTGGATAACAAACAAGTTGAGTGTCTAGCATGTGTCAGATTTTGATTGGTTAATGGTATCATTAGACAGGATATTTGAGTAGAAAAAGTCACTTTGAAGCAGAGGTTCAGTAATGAAATAAAGTTTTAGAAGTAAGCCAACAAAGTTCATGCTTTTTAATTGTTCCTCCAGTAGTTCAGCCAGCTTCAAAAAACAGCTAATTAGCTTCTAAGTGTCCAAAAGGGTTATTTCAGTTGTACCTATTGTTAAAGGTGACAGCTGTTATCTCTTATTGTAACCATTCAGGGCAGCTCATCCTTCAGTAATCAAAAACTGGGGGTTTCCTTTTGTTGAGAAGGCCCTGGTTCTCTACCTGGTAGAAAGCAATGTGTGGTAAGAAAGTAATGTATGGTAAGAAGTTAGGTCTTTCCTTTCCCCGGGCATCTTTGAAGTGCCATTACTTAAAATTTCTGTTGTGTGGCACATTTAGATTACATTTCTAGCTTTAAGCTAGCTTCTCCATTTGACATAGTGTGAAGATTACTTTACAAATTACACATAATGAAAAATATTACATTGTAGAGTCCTTTAAGTGTTGGTGGCTTGTAGCACTGTCAGCTTTGATTTATGTAGGGTATTTAAGAAAAACAGATTGGAGAACTGGGAGACTGACAGTCTCTCTTCTGTGTCCTTTTCTTCATCCACATACCCACTTCATGGTGAAGTTACACTTCACTGTTGGTTCCACCCTCTCATACACGAACCCTCGTGGCTCTCTGACATTGTGCTAGGCTGATTCAATTTGCTAAACCAGCAAAAGTGACTTGAAAAAATAGCAAGTAGCTTTCTGCAAGTAGTATCGAATGAGGACAAGAGCTGGGTTAAAAGATGATAGGAGCGAGGGAAAATGACGCATCAGAGTTGGTTCTGTGTACATATTGGGTAAGAAAGGAGAAATGATGAAATTAATTCTTTTTCATAACCTCCATCTTTAAAAATAACTTGCTTATCTTTTCAAGACTGGTCCTGAGAATTTAGTGCATGCCTGTTGTCAGAGAATTTTTTTCTTCTCTTGCATTTTAAATATCTTCATGTCACATTATTCTCTCGTGGCCCTAGATTTAACGTTTCCAGGCAGACGGCAGGCTACCGCCTGTTGCAGCATTGCTGTAGACAGCAACTCATTCTCAATTTCACTGGTACAAAAGTACTGGGTTTTGTTGTATGGATATGTGAGGCTTGCATATGAGAGAGCAGGAATCTAGCAGTAAGTCATCATTCACTGAAGCGTCACCCTCTTCCATTGCACTTGTGGATATTTCACAGGTAGCAGAAGGCAAAGTTTCCATACAGAGAGCATGTCACATACTGGTAGAGCTGGAACCTACATCTGTGGAAACCGATAAAAATCGCTTCTGTCTCCCAGGTTTTCTGGGGACAGTGAGGTGGGAACTAAAGAGGAGGTTTAGACTGATACAATGGGCTGTAAAAATCCAATTACAACCCAAGTTTAGGAAAACAATTTGGAAAGACCATTTGCAACATAGTCTTGGCAGTGTCTAATTTGTGGTACTCAAATTGTAACTGCAAGGTGTCTTAGGAAGTTGTTCTGAGCAGGTAGGCATAAAACTTTATGCAAAAACACTGGGAAAATTCAGATCCAAGCAGAGAATAGACAGCACTAATGGAACTGAAAGCGATGGGGAAAGAATGTGGGAGAGGTCCTTAAAATAACAAACCCCATTTGACAATGCCTGAATGTCCTGATTTAAAAACATTGAACACAGCATCAATAATCATGTTTACAGGACATAGCTGATCTGGTGATTTTTACATATCAGCTAAACTGTCATGTAGCAATTACATCCAGGATCCCCATCTCCCCAGTCACAGAGGGCTCAATCTTGTGAGCTGCTTCCAGTTTCCAGGGGAGCAGGCAAGAACCAGGCTGCTTGTCAGGAGCTTGTTAATGTTATGAGTACCAGTGTCTCTAAGCCAGCTGAGCAAGCTGGTGGAACCAGGGCAATCAAGAGTGCAGAGCGGTTATAAACAGTCATTGACTTGACAAAAGCCATAAACCAGAGAAATCTTCCAGACAACAGGACACACTTCCTGAAAGAGGAGGTGTGGCTCTGACAAATCAGGATGAGATTGTGGTACATAGGGTTCAGCTGTTAACCAAGTCTTTGGGGCACTTACCTAAACTCATCAGCCTTTTGTTACACTTCAGTGTGAAATAAGCCTCGGGCTTTTCTCAGTCTTTGTTCAGTCATCAGGTTGCTTTTAACCTTCCCTGAAACGCCACAGGAGGACTGCTTCTGTATTAAAATCCAAGCATGGGCTGTGACAGTGAGAGAGAGATTTGTCTCTAGCAGCAGTATTCTGAAATGCTGAATAAAATGTGACTACAAGTCCAGATCAGTTTCAAAAGCATGGAGGAATCTCACCTTAGGTGTTAGTGTGAAACCTGTCGGTTTTCTCTTTCTTCCCAGCTATGGTCTTCAGCTCAACTCAAAGCTTGCCTCCCTTTGAGGGAAGAAGCTGATGTTCCAAGGCCCAAGCTGCTATTTCCAGCATCCTGTTCCTTTGTCTGCTTCCAGTTTATGGTGATGTTTCTGTTGCTTTCTGCTTAAACAAAGCAGAATTTTTAGATCTTTTCTTCCCTGAGGTGATAGCTTCTCCTGAAGGCATCTAGGTATAACAAAATGGCTTACTGCCACCAGAAAGTAGCGGCCTAAATCTACATTGTTTTTCTTTTCTGTCCACCTTCTCTCTAGTGAGGCTGTTCACTCTTCTCCTAGAAGCATAATGATCCTTTCTTATTAACCTTTGCCAGCACACCTTTCTATTCAACTCAACAAAATCTCCACCCCACCCCCTTGTCCTGAAAAATGGTTAGTTTATTTGTTGCTGGAGTAGTTTTCTGGACTCAGAGGAACTAAAGTGTCTTATGGAGAAGTCTGGTAAGTTCTGGAGGAAGGACGAGGTAATGGCAGTGGACCTAGTGAGACTGCTGGCTCTCACACTCTTCACATCCTTTTCCAAGCAGATTCAGAACCTTACACGCAGAAGGTGCATTACCTCTTTTTGTTAGACTGATCTTTAGCCCTCTTGGCACATTGGAAGAGCTTATTTGTACAAGAAAGGAGGCAGAGTCCTAGTGGGATTGGTGTGGGCTGCCATAGAAAAGCAGGAAGGGAATGACTGTGAAATTCCTTGTTCAGATGATCTTCAACCCACTTTGGAATCTCACTGCTCTGAGGCTGCTAAGGTGATTGAAGCCTGCCCCCAAACCCTTCTGAACTGCTGAGCTTTGACACAAAAAGCTTTTATGTGGAATTTACAGTAACTGCCTTCTACCGGACAGTCAGTTCTTCTCTAGTACATGTATTAATTAAAAAAAAGTATTGATAATCTAAGTGGGATGGCTGTAAGCCTGGGAAGGATGGACTGGATGGAGGCATCAAGTCTAGAAACTTTACTTCTGTGGGCAGGAACTACTGTTTGTGCTCTGGGTTCCCTGCTGATTTGCTATGGACAACTCTCTGCTCTGTGGTTAGGAACTTGGTAACACCATGCACTTAGGTACCCATCTTGGTATATCTGAATAAATAATACTATAGTCAAATAGCATAAGAGAGGAAACAAAGGCAGTTGGAATCTTACATCCACCTTAACTGTGTGGAGCATTACTTATAATTATATTCAAGATGAAGGTAGGTGTCAGTCTCCTGTTGTTCAAAGCAGCTTTTCTTATAAAGAAGGTGGCTCAGAAAAGCCTAGGATTCCCTGTATTGTCTCTAGAACACTAGTCTTGTTGCTCCTGGTGGGACAGGACCTAAACCACTCCTAAGAGGGCTACACAGAAAAATTGAGTCACTGTTACTGTTTGGCCACTTATTTACCAAATACCTGTTGGCTGTATTGACAAGCTCTAGGCAATCATTGTCCTGAAAAAAAATAAAACAAAAAAAAACCAAACCATTTTTCTTCTAATTTGAAAAGGCTATTCCCCTGTGGATCTTACTGATACAGCTTTTTATGGACTCTTAAACAGTCGTTGACTACTGCAGAAGAAACACCTTGAACAGGGAAGGTGTGAGAATTCTTCCATAACTTATTTTTCCAATTGTGAAGCTCTGCTGTTCTTCTGGACTGCCACGAGAATTTACTGCTGCATGAATTCCTCGCTCATGACAAGAGAAACACCTGTTTCTGCCTGAGCAGAAGCACTCCTCCATCAAAGACTACATCTGGCAGTAGAAGCCCTTAAACTTCTATTTATGACTTCTCTTTCTGTGCAAGATACTCCAAATACAACTTTGGAAGTTCTCTTGAGAAAGTAAGCATTGGTGTAATGAGGATTGCTGGCTCTATTAAAGAAAACACAGCACTAGAAATACGTCGCCACTCTGTCCATTACCTTAATGCCTGAAGAGGCTTTATTTTACTATTAAAGAAATGTCTTCTTTTGGATGTTGATTTTTTTTTTAATAGCTAGGAACAGTAAGTTACATATTAGCGCATGTATAATTTGGTCTAAACTAAATGTGAACATCTTGAAATCTGTTTCTGTTCTCTTAGAAGTATCCTAAGAATTCCAAGCATCACAGTGGAGGATTCAGTTTATAAGCATCATTTTCTTTTGAATCAGGCTGGGAATTTGAAGTTAATACACTAGATACAGGTACTTAGCAGTAATTTCTCCATCCCAAACCACGCCAGCATACTACCTCTGATAATACAGAGATGCACTGAGGGGTGCTTTTGGGGCTGAGTACCATGATAAATTGTCTTTTCTTCCTGTTAAGCCTGCTGGCCAGCTGTTTCACATCAAATCCAGTGAAGTGGTTGATGAAGGTACTTTAAACAGAAAAAGAACACTAACTAATGATAGATAACTAAACTGTAGAACTCACTGTTTCAGAATATGTGGGAATAAAAAATGGTCTTGCAGATGGCCAAATTTGGGGAGGATAGTTTGCTCAGAGGTGCTTAAACTTGGTCTGGATGGAACTTCCAGATCAAATAATTCCTGATGGCTCCATACTCCTGCCAAAAGCCTTTAGTTAAGCCTACAGTTAGTGTTGTCTTATGCCTTTGAAATGTTATCCTCCAATGGATATTTCTGATGAAAATTAGGCAAACCTGCTGGTTTTCCTTCTGTTTTCTTACACTGACCTGGCACCTTAATACCAAGATGCTTCACAACAGTTCATGAAAGGTAACTACTGCTTGAACACATTTGTTTTTCCTTCCAAAGAGGAGAAAAGTTCTAGCCTCAAGTGTTTGCACTCGGGGATTTTTTTTTTTTACGTATGTCTTTGAGAGGGCAGTATTTAAGAAGTGTTCCTCGCACTCGAGATTCCCTTTCACTTCCCACCTGATCTTGTGTAACTACTGACTCCTGCTGAACAGGGAGTGGTCCTTCCCCTCCCTGGGCCTGGTTTCCACAACCTGCTGCATGCTGGACCCAGCAATCATGTGGCAGATGGGAGGGAGTTGAATCAGCAGTTACAGTCTTGTGCAAAGTCCACTTTGCTTCCATTTACTGCATGTTTTTTTTTCTCAAAAGCTAAATAGTAGGTCATGTTGTAGGTGTGNTAGTCCTGAAAGAGTATTGTGTAGGGCGTGAAGGGGGTCTGAGGGTGCAAGTAAGGCAGGTTCTGATCAGTTGAGTCTATGGTGGTAGGTTCATATGAAGCGCTGGGTAGTTAATCTGCCTCTGAGTTTGTACTATCGATCCTAGGCAGGGTTAATGTCTCGATTCTCTTCAGACTCCGCAGGGGTGAAGCACAGTGTCAGCGTATTCAATATAACACACTTAAAGCATGCTAGCTTTAAACTTGCATGTTCTGGGTAACCTTAGTCATAGTGGCAATGAAGACATTGCAAATGACACAGGCTAATCCAAAGTAAATATGCTGGGTTCTTTTTACGTTGCTTTGATATGCTGAATTGCTGTCATCAATGTTGCTTGAGCAAAATAGGTCAAAACTACTCTGTGTGATAATACAGTCTGTGGGTTGTACTCCTGCTTTGTGTATAGGTGTCTTTTCCCTGGTCCTGAGAATCACGCGTGGTAGAATTTTTGGTTTAAAATTCTGGTTTTCTGACTCCCTCACCTAGACTGATGATCTGAAAAGATTCTTCATCCTTTGTACTGTGTGCAGCTATTGAGGTGAATAGTCAGAGAGTTCTCTTGCCAGCTCTGTCAAAACCTTCGTTGGCACAGAGTAGTCTAGGCTACTCTTATTTTCCAAAGCGCTGTGAAACCAGAAACTCAGGACAATTACTTTGTATTAGCCTGTAGTACAGTCCATGAAGAGATATTTGCCTCTTACTTACCTGCCTCTGTGTGCAGTGAGTGGAATGCTGTTTCTAAGGAATCCTGTGAGAAACTGGCATTATTGCAAGTGACCATGTGAATTCCACTATGGTTTAAGGTATAGATTGGGAAGTTCTGGTGAATTAGTGCTTATTAGAGAATGACATTGACAGGCAGAATTATAGCTTAAGCTTCTTTTGTGCAGCATAATGGAAAAATGTCTTCTACTGAAAGTGTCTGGTATTCTGCTGATTTCTTAGGAGTGCTTTTGAAGACATCTGGGCAGATAACCTATCTGGCAGATGCTCCCAGAGTATACCTACAGTCTTCTTTGTCCTCTTATCTTTGATAGGCGGGAGAGGTTGGTACCACTGCCTCTGGGCAAGAGGACTATGTATGGGAAACGTGTTTAATGAACCTTGCTTGAGACTTTTATTTTTGTGGAACTTGGAGTTTTAATAATCAAATTTAAGACTGTTGAAGTGTTGGAGAGGCTTTTTAAATGTATCAACAACATTCGTGCTCTGGCTTTCCCTGTGTTCTTGAATAAGAAGANTGAATTTGTGATACAAAATGTGCATCCATGAGATGCTTTCAGTGAACCGTAGCTCTTTCATGTCAAACTCCTGGGATGGAAGGGGCATGTACTCCATGTTAGATGTCTATAGACTCTGAGAGTTTCCAAACAGCAAAGCTTGTCTTCGAAGGGAAGAGCAATTTGAATCGCAAAGAGGTCACATAGGTCTGGAGGAAGAAGCCAGCACGCAGCCTTGAACACGACACAGCCAGTGGAGCAGGTTGCTGTAAGTTCTATAGGCTGGCTGGTTGGTAGTGGGGATGGGCTGTTGGGTAGAATTACTACCAAATACGCTTGAGTTGTTAAATAGATCACCGTGCAGTTGCACTCTAAAAGAGTTATGTTTTCCTTATTTTCAGAACCTTTCAAAGGTTAAAGTGTTCTTAAGATCCATATTAATGGCCTAGCCAGGTATTAATTCTGACTTGGAAGCTAACAAACAAGAAAAAAGAGACCAGATAATAAAAATTGATGTTTATACAGCAGCAGTATGATAGAAACTGAGTTTTGTTTGCTAGGTACAAACCAAAAGTAGTCTGTCTAGTTTTAATTATTCAATCAAACTTACCTAATTAAAATTAGGCACTCTAAAACCTTTTGCAGCCCAAACCAATCCCATGTTTTTGAAGATAAACAGCCAAGCTCTGAGAAGATATCTTTATGATCTTTCAGTACTTCAAAATTTCCTACCCTACTTAAATATTTTTTTTAAACTTATAATATTGTGGTGGAATACATCAGATAAGCAAAATGAGCAATTGGCAAGAAAATAGATTGCCCTGGAATGGCAGTACGAGGTGGCCCAGTTAAATAACAAAATAACACTGTGTTTTATGTTCTTGTACACTCATTGCATATGCCAGTCTAATCTGCTTCTGTTTGATGCTTTTTGCCACCACCCTGCTGCCCTGGCAGCTTGGCAGAACTCTCCTGCTAACTGTGTCCTCTCTTCCTGAGGAAGTGATGAACTTACACCATCGTACGTTAAGATATTTTGCAGAGCATTCTGTTTTCCACAGGTGTAGGAGTCACAAAAGGTGCACAGTTAAACTGCATTTCTTAGGAGATGAAAGTTAGCATTGAAAAAAAAAAACAACCTGTTGTT
>VZTO01026492.1:0-18437 GCA_013400615.1 Syrrhaptes paradoxus
ATCTACTTTGCCACATCCTTCTACATATAATTGGTTAGTTTTTAAACTCTTCTTAACTGCAGTTTATTAGTTCTTTTCTCACTTCGTTTCACAGTGTTCCTTAAAGTTACTATGCGTGCTTGGTCAGTGAGGGTCTTAATTCAGGGAGGGTTGCCACGACACTTGGAGGTGTGGTTTTTAGTATTATATTAAAATGATGATAGGTTACTTACGGACGGTGCTAATCACTAACTTGTCTGACTGTTCTGGAAAATAAGTATGTTCCCGTCTTCAGTCCTTAAGTGATTAAAAAGTTTTTCTCAGCAGTCGCAAGAACGGTCATCCTAATCTACACAAAAAGTACATACGTGTTACGTTAACTCTAATTCAACTTGCAGCAACGGGGCTGTCGCAGGCAGAACCATATCAGCTCCTCGCCCTGCTCTCCACATCCACAGGGTCATCACAGGGACCCTGTGTCAAGATATCCCCCTCTGCCTGCAGTGGTCAAACTCCAAAACCTCCATACACAGACTACCCTGGGCACAGTCTTACGGGCTCCAGGTAAAGTTCACCCTGAAAAACACACCCTTTAAACACTGTGGTCCTACAGGCCATACTGCGGGGGGAGAGCAGGCACCTGCACTGCCTGTTCCCCCCACCAAGTCCTGTGTGCCTGCAAATGGGTTGGAGGAAGGGAGATACAGCAGGGCACCAGCGGCTCTTTGAGCAAGGCAAACAGTAAGCCTAATGATATGGGAGGAGAGTACTGCTCATTGCTGTGGTTTCTAGAAACACTCACAAAAAGCAGCACAGCAGTGAATGAGTGGCATGTAGTGAGGTTCACCAAAGTGATGTCAGACTGTTCCTGCTCCGAGTCTCTTCTCCTGCTGAGCACCCCTTGCACAGCGAAGGAGAAAAACTACTGAAGACTTCCCACTCCTTTGCCTCTGATTTTTTTTCTCTTTTATGATGATTTATTTTAGGGAACACTCAAAAATTGAGATTTATTTTGTTGAGCTCACATGCAGTGGTGTTGGCCCAATGACAGATTTCTCAGGTAAGCACTCATACTCACAGTTACCCTGAAAGGAAATTCCCTTTAGCACAAAAAACTCCCATTAGGATGAAAAACTAATTTGTGCTGTTGGTTGCTGGTTCTTTGTTTTTAAGTGCAGAGGAAAAGAAAAAAATATCCACATCCTTTAGAAGTTCTGCAATATCAAAATACAAAGTTGCAGCCTGTTATTCACCTGCATCAAGAAGCTCTGTACCAGCCATGGTGATTTCCTTGCTGGGAAGGAACTGAGAGCGCCATAGTTCATCTAAAAGCCCTGTGGGACCAAAGGAGTGTGATGAGGAAGGATGCACAGGCTGGAGAGGAGGAAGGAGCCCTCCAAGGCCCTTCTAGCCATGGGCACTTGCTGAGCCTGAGCGCTCTACGCCGAGTTACCAAAAAGTCCACCTAGGTGCTGGCCTCAGGGAAGCAAACACATTCACAGGGAAACCCCGGATAATTTTCAAGGCTTTGCTATATAAATATATTAAAGACATTAAAGTAATCCACTGGCAGAAAGCAAGAAGCTTATTTCTTTCAGTGTTTGTTTTAAGATGCCAATCAAATGCTCTTTCCGCAGAAAAGCTCAGTGGTAGATTTGCCTTTGTGCACGTAGTTGGGATCGGCACCAAGATGTGACACTGACAGATAAGGACTTAATTAATATCCAGTAAGAGGCAGGAGGGATGAATGTTATCAGCAGTTTCACCTGACTCATGCGTTGGGCTGATAATCTACAGAGAACTGCTATGGAGGTCTGAAAGCAGTATGGTCCCTGCCTTGGGATGACTGCTTTCCCTTCACGCATGGGCAACATTTCAGCCAATCTCACCCCCTTCACTGTGAGAAGAAAGCTGATGGAAAAATTGCTAATGACTTCGCTGGACCAGTCATCACAATGGACATTTGGGAGCACTGTGGATGTCGCACATAAGGAGTAAACTGGATTTTTAAGTTTTAAATCTGACATTTTCTTACAGTGATGGAGGTAAAAGGCATGATATGAACTGCTGAGTGCTGAAACACAGCCCTCTTCTGCCTGCAGCTTGGTATCTCGTGAAATGAAGGATCCACAAAATGTTTGGTGTACGAATCATGACCTTCAAGGAGAAGTGCCATCAATATGTTAAATAGGGATGGGCATTAAAAAAATTAAACCGCAGGAAAATGAGCTCTATTGTTTTTTCCCTTTTAGACCAAAATCCTTCCTACAGGTTTCAAAATATTTTTCAACAAATAAATTACCTTCAAAACATACCATAGAAGTTAAAAGTTCTCGCTTTGAATTTTGTCAAAGAAAGACGAACAAAACAAACTCATATATAAAAAACAAAGGCATGAAGACTGAACTCTGTCAAAGATCAACAAAACACATTGATCCCTTTTCTGGTGAGGAACAGGAAGAATTCCCTGTGGTTTTCCCATGGGAAAACAGAGGGCCCACCATGGGGGCTCTGTGGGTGCCTCCTTTGGGGAGGGTGCAGAGCTGGTCCCTCCATCCCGCTGTTTGTCTCCCCCTCCCTGGCACTGCTCTGCTCATGTTCAAGCATTAGGAAGTAGCTGGAAGTTAAGAAATGTTATAGAAAAAGGTAGAAAAAGGTCCAAAATGGAGATTAAAGCCTGGACAATCAGCTCAAGTCCCAAGGCCTGCTATACCAACACAGCCTGAAGGCTGCATTAGAGGCCACCTTTGAAACCAAGAGAAAAGCAATTGGGAAACTAAGAGGTTAAATGTGGTGCTTCAGAAGTTTGTTTTTGGCAAATCACATCCCTGCAGTGTTGGACGGGTTATGGGTTGCGCAGCAATACTCTGCTCTGGGGACTGGTGCCTCTTGGTCAGGATGAGATCACACATAAACTCTCCTTTCCTCTCTTGAGTATCTTTATGCTCGTGCCTTTCTTTGTTTGTGTGGGGTTTTTTGTTCATTTTTTTGTTTGTTTGTTTTGGTTTGCTTTTTTCTTGATCTTACCTTCTTTTCCTATTCCAAACTGATGTAAATCGCTTTGTGTGGGAACAAACAATGGCCTCAGCCAGTGGAATTTCAGGGTCACACCTTCTACCTTCTGTGTCCTCAGGTCTGTTGCAGCGGTTCTCAGTTCCCCAGCATGGTTTGCCTTGTGGTCTCCTGAAACTCAGAGGTGTCACACCTCCAGTCCTCCTGCCTTACCTGTTTCAGACTAAGCATAACCAAAACGTGAAGGCCAAGGAAAAGTTCAGGCAGAAAAGGTACACTTGCACAGGAAATACACGTATATATTTTTTCAGTAGCGGCAAACATCTAAAGCTTCCCAGAAGTGTGAAAAACTCTAATGGCAATGAAGTCAGCTGCGGTTGCCAGAGGCACCCAGCAGCATCCAATTAATAGATTACGTGATCATGTAATAGATATGTATCTATAGGTACGTAATAGATACTGCAACCGATAGATCATGGGAGCTTAGGAATTTATCTCAGGGATATTAAAAATACGTGTGGCAACATTTCCTAATCAAACAAAAGAAAACGCAACCTCTGGGTGAAGCATTGGATGGAACAATGTTATCAGACCTTTCTGGGCAAACACAAGGAGTGTATAAAATGAGCTGCTCCAAGGGAGAGCTGCACCGCTCCTCCACCCGCCTTCCAAGAGCAATGGATCTCAAAGTGATCTGTGGGCTCTCCGTCATCCTTTTCGTAGCCCTCAGCACCTTGGCAGAGGGAAAGACACCACCAAGTAAGTATGTTCTCTGCTGTTGCCTTCACTGGTATTTATGTGGGCCTCATCCTACTGAGTGTAACTGCAGCAGGACCATGTCTCCAGCCTACGTATCAGATAGCAAATGTCTTGCTCTGGTACTCTTACCAAAGTTGGAGTTTAGTTTTTAATTTTTTCCGAGAAATCTACAGCAAAATAAAAAAGACTGCAAGTCAGCTCTTGTGTTGGGGGAATAACCAGGAACCTGCTACAAAGACAGAGGGACAGACACGTCCAGGAGTTCACTAGAAGAGGATGAGCACAGGAACAGGAGCTAGCTTTGTCTAAATAGTCTTCTGACATTTATTTTATTCTACTTTTCCATGTGAATACAATTTCAAAGAAGTCTATCTGCCTCCTCAATAAAAGGCAAGTCATTTAGACAAATTAAGAATTGGAAAGCAAGTAACTCAATGGCAGACAGCTAGGGACATCTTCAGAAATTCTTGGTTGCAGATGACTTAAAATGTTAAAACCACAGCTCCAACTATTTGCACATAATCCTATGTTCTTGCAGTCACCTGATGAGAATGCAAAGATTTGGTATTTTTACACCTGTTCGAATAGCCATGGGACCCTTAAGTCTTCCTTTCTTCACATGGGATGGGTAAAGCAATGAACATTTACAAGCATGACATTTGAGGTCATGAGTTTTTACCATTTGATGTGTTCGATTTGAAGTCCAGAAACCCCGCTGTGCTGGGCTGGCTTAGTTGTAAGTGAGACTACAGATTCTCAAAGGGTGGAGTGCAGCCCTCACTGAAATTGGTGGGAGTTTGAAAGCATGTTTTAAACCGCACAAGTTCTGGTCTAAGCAAGCAATAGATAATAAACACTTGCAAAGATGGACAAAATCCAGGGAAAGATTGTTGTTCCAAGTGGACACCCGATAAATGTATCTCTGCTAACAAGCATGCAAACTGACACCCAGTAACTTGCTATTTCTGTCCTGAACAGCAAGATGCCAGTGTAAACTGCTCCCCAGGGAGCGGAGGAACTGCGGCTACCCAGGAATCTCAGCATTGGAGTGTGCGAAAGCTGGGTGCTGCTTCAACACTTCAGTCCCTGGTGTTCCCTGGTGCTTTGCTCCTAAAGCAAAAAAAGGTAATATGTCTACCAGAAACACTGCTTTACCTAGTGCTTGATTACACAGAAACGTGTACAACTGGGGAGCAGCTCTGCTTCTCTTTTGAAGCCAACAAAGCAGGCACAAACTTCTATTAGAAGACCACTGATAGTAAAATGCAAAGTCAAACCTTGCTTACCGATCAGTCCTCTCTCATCCTCTTCACTCAAGATATTTTCTCTTCCTTCAAGCTTCTAGTTATCAAATAACCTGTGTTGATTATTTAAAAGCATTTCACTGCCTGTTGTGGTCTTATTCATCAGTGGAACAAGGGATCCTCAGCACTTATTTAAATGGATTTTCTATGTGGCTGAGGAGGACTTTAGTATATCTCAAAAAAATTAGAAAGTCCTGAGTAGATGAGTCCATCTGCAGTTGTTTGACGCCTGTACAAAGGACTGCAGACATGCTTTAACTTCTAGGTTTTTTTGCTTTTTTCCGTCCTGTTTTGATAATTGCTACTTCCTTCCTTTCCTGCCTGTTTCCCAGTATAATTCCACTTGGTGGCTCTTTTTTTTTCTCCCCCATTTTTCTTTCCCAGTCTTCATTCAATGATATTTCCAAAATATCCCAGGGGAAATCCTTCTCTCCACTAGATTCTTCCTTCTAAAGCTTCTAAACTCCTACTTCTTTTTTTGCCCTTGTTTTCTCAGAGAGGGTAGGAGCTGCTCTCCCAGTCCTTCAAGGGTTGGGTGTATATTTTACATAACTGCTGAATGTAACTACATTTGCTGGGCTGACTGCATGACTCCTGCTTAGAACTTCAGGCCAATCTCACAAGTTGCACAGGTGAAATGAAAGGAAGTGAGGGTGCAAAGGCAATGTTACCTGATAAAAGAAATTTATACGAATCCAGATAGGTCAACAGGGCTCAGAATTGTTGGAGGAAAAATATAATTTTGTTTTTGAACTCTGCTTGTATTTCATTAAAACCTTGGTAAACAAAAAGGCTGCAGGTTATAGTGTCATTTTCATAGAATTACTTTTATGAGCAGAACAGTTTCAGGACCTCTTTACCTGTGACTGTACTTTTAATTTCCTGGATGAGCTGTGGTTTCCTCCTGAATGACCTACCTCCTTTCCATAACTCAAGATGGCATGCAGAGTAAGCTGGGTCTTCCTCTCCCCACATTAGCCAGGCTGCTTTGGAGTTAGCACTGGGTCAGGTCACAAATATTCGCTGGTGCAAACCTAATGTCTTGTGGTACCATTGCAGGAGACATTTGGCTCTTGACCCTGTTGCTGGACCTAGGAAAGGTAAAACTGGGAAGCTGCTGACAGGCATTTCTAGGGGAGAATTTTCCCTCTCTGGCCCCTGGGGCACAGCAGCAGTTCCTCCCCCCTTGGTATTTAGTTTTGCCTAGCAGGCACGGTAGGGTTTGGGTGAACCTGCTGCCTGAAACCAGTGTGGAGAAGGTCATCACGGCTGTCATGTCTGCTCGCTGACCTCGCCTTCACAGCCTGCCTTTTATTTGTTAATTATGCTGCCAGGTAAACGGAGCATGAAGTAACACAGCGTTTTTGCTTTACGCAGTTAGGAAAGTATGTCCCAGTGATCCCAACGTCAGGATAAACTGTGGCTTCCCTGGCATCACGGCCAAGGAGTGTGAAAGGAAAGGGTGCTGCTTCAGAGCATATCCCGCCGGTGTCCCCTGGTGCTTCTACCACCGCACAGTGGAGGAAGGTAAGTAATGTCCTGCATGAGGCATCGTCCCCTGTCCCTGTGGACACACCACGGCTCCTGGCAGGGCCACCCTGGGCCTGTTCTCAGGTGCCCTGCCAGCCTGGTGCGGTGGGAGGCCACGCTCCAGGGAATGAGCAGGTCGGGGTCTCCCGCACTTCCCAGGGTGGGTGAAGAGCTTCCTCACGCAGGGCATGAGTGAGAAAGAGGAGGATAAACCCCAGAAAGACCTACTTCTTCCACAGAGGGGTGGCTGTGGCTGACCCGTCTCAGCCAGGGGCAATGTGGCTGCACAGGCGGTCTGGGCTCTGGTGTGAGCTCAGGCCCTCTGCCATCAGCTAACGCAATGGTAGAGGTGTAGCTACCAAACTCACATCTACTGCATCATAAGAGACAAAAGGCTTTGCTTTAGAAATGTGGAATGAACAGTACTGAAATTTCTGATCCCCTATTTCCATTTTTTCCATTAGGACTGACCTTTCAGCATATCTAACGTAGATCACAAATAGCCTCAGCCAATGCCAACCCACATCACGGTGTATTTTGTACTGGAAACAATTCTCTGTAATTCCATTCTACTGATCTGAATCATAGTTATGAAACACATGCATGGATGAGGGCGGGGGAAAGAAATTCCTAAAAAATTGCCTTTCTGATGGCATTTGTTTGCATCTAAACAAGCGCTTCCTAGCACCTGATGTAAAAAGATGTGTTGAAAGAACATATCCCTTCACCTGCTTCTCTTCTCTCTCTCCCCAGCTTGTTAAAGGAGAAACTTCCATCAAGCACCTTGCGATCTCTGGACCTACTCCAACGGGAAACAATAGCCAGAGGTCCCAACTCAGACTTTGTAGTTTGTTAACAGCTGCGATTTCTAGGTCATTTTTATCTTGGATTAATGCCTTCCTGATGAAAAGTTACTTGCAGCTTTTATTCTTTCAGTAGGATAGTACCATGCAGGTTTTCACTCTAATAAAATAACTAAGACACAATTTGTGAGTTCTCTGCTATCTTTATTTTAAAACTGTGCATTTCTCTGTTTCTCAGGAAAATTTTGCATCTTAGGAACCCACCGATGAGAGAATAGCCACTAAGGCTTCTGAAAGGTCATGGCACTTAGCTCTTTTTTGTTAGTTACAGTTCACACTCACAAGTGACTGCTGGTATTTGTTAGCTGATATGTAGCTTCACACAGGCCACTTGCCCTTCTGAATACTGCAAATATTTGATGTTTCCCTTTATATAACTACAGCTGTGGTTTTGTGGTTTTTTTAATTTTTTCTTTCCCCTCAAGACATAGGGAGGGGTACCTTTGTTAGCTGACCACCGAGCTGGTCTGACTCAGAAACCTCCTTCTCTCTGCATTGCAGTGTCTCTGATGTTGCCAATCCCTATCAGCTGGGCACGGGGTAGCTCAGGAAAGCAGTGGGACCCAAACCCACCTGGTACCCTACCTAGCCCAACACGGGCCCTGCCTGCTGATGCAACATGCATCTGAATCACTGGGCACTTTCACTGCTAACCAGCATCCTCACAAGAGAGTCCCATGGGTCATGCTCAGGAAAAGTATCTGCAACACTAAAAGCAAGAAACAGGTCCCCCTGGCCCTGACCTATACCTGAACTAGAGCCAGCTGTATCTCGCCAGACACAGGCTCCTGGTCTCCAAGTGAGTGTGGCTGATTTCTCCTGGCTGTCCTTAATGCCAGGCACAGCAGCTCGAATGCTTCCCTGCTTCAGCTGAGTGAGACCACAACAAAAAGCCTCTAAGAGCACCTCTGGGAACAAAAAGGGTAATGCGAGACTGCTGTGGCAGCAAGCCATGCTCAGGACTTAGCAGGAAAGAACAGCTGTGCTGGGCTGTGCTGCAAGGAGAGAGAAAATGGTCTCCTTAGAGATTTATCCAAATATGCTTTCATGATGGGTAAGTTTATACAAGCAGGTAAAAATTAGACTATCATAAAACTTCATTATCTTGCACTTACAATAGGCTCAACAATATGATTTGAATACAGTAGGGTATTGGTTGTAATATGAGCAATAAACTGACAAATCTTCCAAAGGTCTTTGCTGAGGAAGGTTTGATGGTATAGCCCAGGTGGATCCGGAATGTGTAATCATGATAATACTGCATTGCAAGATTTGGTCTAACAACTAGATGGATTCAACAGGTAACAGGGCCTTTATAAGCATCTTGATGGGAGAAAGAATGAAAACGCAGCCACACTGAAAAGAGTAACCCTAATTAATGCTGTGGGAAATCATCGCTGAAATTAGGCTGCCGGAGTCAGTATGCTTCCAGGGCAGAACTCTCACACAGCCACATGTACTCACCAAAAGGCTTTTTCTTCTCCAGAAGCACATGCTTGACAGGCCCAACACAGAGCATAAGGGGGCATGTGGGTATTTCGGAGGGACAGGCTCAGATGGATAACTGCTTATTGATCGTCTCACCCTCCCAGATCCCTCCGTTGGGGCTGTGCCAGTGAGGCAAACGCAGGTCAGTGGTCCTGCTGAGCTTCCCCTGCCACAGCATACTGCAGCTGTATTTTGCTTTGCAAGAAAAATTACAAACAGAAATGTCTTAGTAAGTGTGGGGGTGGAGGGGGAAGTGGTACTGTGGGGTCCTCTGCTGCAAAACCTGATTGGAAACTCAGCCTGGCAAGGCACAGCAGCTGAAACTCCTGGGAACTTTTTGAGCCCATCTGTTTAAATGGCATGCATGTTGGCGCAGAGAAAAACAGCGGTGACAGTGCAGGATAGTCACGCTGACAGCAGTCTCAGTCCAAAGGGATGAAGCATTAAGGGCTGAACCTGCTCGCTTGCTGCCCTTGGGCATGGTGTCCCCTGCAAAAACCATTAACTGCTGTGAGCTGACCAGCAAACCATTCCCAACAGCATGCTAAACCAAGGCACTGGGTCGTGCAGTTGCACTGGACATTTGAGGTTATAAATCAGTTGTTGCTCATAGCAGAAAGAATTGTGTGGAATATTGTGTCCAGTTCTGGGCCCCTCAGTTCAAGAAGGACAGGGAACTGCTGGAGAGAGTCCAGCGCAGAGCCACAAAGATGATTAAGGGAATGGAGCACCTCCCTTATGAGGAAAGGCTGAGGGAGCTGGGTCTCTTTAGCTTGGAAAAGAGGAGACTGAGGGGTGACCTAATNCTTTCGAGGTCCCTTCCAATCCCTAACATTCTGTGATTCTGTGATTCTGTGAATTATGACCTACTGATCTGTCATCAGTAAGTCCTAAGGGATGATGGCTATGCTGGGAATTTACATTTAGTAAATGCTTGAGGTCTCTCTATGTAGACTGTTATCCACATTCACCCAAATACACTTGAAAAAACTGCCTAGAATTATTAAAATTAACATTTTTGGTGAAAAAAACAAGCTGTCAAAAATGGAATAAAAGCCACAGCTGCTGAAGATTTGAAGACAGCAGGCAGAGCCAAGGTAGAGCAAAGTGAGATCCCAATCTAGGAATGCACACCAAAAAGGAGCTGCAGAGATGGGGCTACAGAAGGAGGGACCTTCCTCCCCTCATCTTCAGGGTCACTCTGTGGGCTCGCTACACCTCAGTCAGTCACCATGGGCCCCATTCACAGCTCTCAAAGAGAAGACACCTCTGGGCTGGAAATTATCTGTCTAGTTCAGCCCAGTAGGCTGAATTCAACTGCCCAGAAAGATCTCCTTCCTGCCCAGCTCCAAGGGGTGTTTAGACAAGCAGCTGAATCTGCTCTCTTTCCTTAGGTTTTCCCATCAGCTCCTCTTGATGCTGGACAGAGCCACTCCAAGGACAGGAGGAAGAGATAGATGGGGAATGCTGCTGTCCCGGCATAGGTTTCTGGCCTGATGTTAGCATTCCCAGCTGGCATGGGAACAGAGGTGTCCTGGCTTCTGGCAATCAATTGCCTTTTGGAGTTCACAGTCTGGCCAGCAGATAGACAAATGTAGATACATGCAGTTTGTTCATTTATTTTGTGTCAATAGATCAACAAGCTTCACTAGCTAACATGATTGAAATAGCTTCACATTATTGGATTGTGTGAAGTCTGTCCTTTTCTATCTCTTTTTCATCTTTTTTTTTTTGTTTCATTCTTTTTGCTCATATGTAGCTCTATCCAGCACTAGGAAGAGAAATTAAAACAGAAACTTTAAAACTGTTTTTAGTGTTTCAGGCTGGTTACTTTACCTAATTTCTATGTAATGGAAAGTAATCCGGGTTCACCCACAACACCTTGAGACTGACAGGTGGCCACATTAGGTAATTTCAGATGTTCATGTAGCCCCCTGTCTGTCCATGACCAAAAGGGTTGTCTAGGTTGTCTAGAATAAACATACAATGAGGCTCCTCCTCTAATAAAATACCAGACTGTGAGAAACACAAATCAGTTTTAACAAGCAAAAATGAGAAGCCCAAATGAAGACTTACCCTTTGTATCTCTGCAACTCTGCTTGCACACCCACACCACCGTACAGCGAGTACTGAATAAGTAAACAAAGTTCTGAATACTTTTTGTGGGGAAAAGAAGTAGGTCAGCTACGATTTTCATCAGCAAAGGTGCTACCGTAACAGGAATCAATTCTCTGTGACACAAAGCCTTTGTGCTGATGAGGCCATTACGCAGATAGTGAATGACGTTTAAAATAATGATGCCTGGTAGTCCTAAACTGTCTGTAATCATGACAGCCCTGTGCAACCAATGCGTCAGCTTCTAATAAGGCTGCATAGAAAATGTTTGATATCGCAGATTGACTGCCTGTGTGGTTCTTCAGTGAGTGGGGATATTCTACTGTTTTTTAAAACAACTGTAGCCAAGGAAAAGGTCTCAGAAATTATCCATTTTGAAGCAATGCTGGTTTTGGCTGACATGGAGAATTAACAGGGGAGAAAACTAGGACAGAAAAGGAGCTCAGAGCAGATAGATGGATGCTAGCAACAAAGAAGAAACCTGTGGCAATCTGAAAAAGGGATGTAACTGAAAACACCTCCAAAAATGTATATCTTAATGTGCCCACTTACTTCAGATCACATTCCCAATTTCTCTGGAAAGGGTATGCTTCCTGCTAGAGCTAGGAAGGTTTCAGACAAGGTGCTAAACCAAAGTGAAAAAGAATACATAAACTGAAATCTTCCTCTGTTGAGAGCAGCTAAATGAGACAGTTCTGTCACTAACAAGCTACTGGTTTTACTAAAGCTTGAAAACTTGGCCAGGATGCCATTAAAACAGCTTGGAAGGCAGAAGGTAAAACTCAAGAACCAAATGTGATTCCCTGTGTTAAAACCAGGGAGAACAATGATCTCAAGACCCAGATTCCGTTTCCAGGAGGTTGCCCTCACTGCCCAGCTGACTCCAAAGAGGGGCAGTCACTGCTCTGAGGTATGGGTTGCAAAACCTCCCTTATGACCAAAGTTCAGGTAAGAGCTTCCCAAGAAGCTCTCTGCCAGAAAGAAAAGTCCTCTTTGGGCAGAACAGTCCATTATTACTCTGCAGACTTCTTTTTCCCCATCTGAACCTTCTTCTAAAGCATTTGAAAGCTGCCAGTGTCAGTACACAAAACAGTGAGCTGCCTGACTGCCTAGGACAGCACACATGGTCCCCGTGCCAGTACACTCCTCCAGGTACACAACGGGAGGATAAGACTACAACCAAAGCCTCAGTACTTGAAGACAATGGCCAAACAGTCATACTGGGCTTTAAAATACGTGTGCTATTCTTTAGCCCAGAATGCATCCAAGGGCTAAAGCTAACTAGTAGCGCTCACAGTACTATAGAAGAGGATGCTGTTCTGTTCAAGCGTTTGCAGCCATTTGGTGCTACTCCCCCTGGTAGTGAATAGTAAAATTTCTGTGAACCTATCAGAGGTGAGCAGGGCAAGAAAACAAAGTACCTTTCTTCTGGAGACTAGTCATCTATCCATCTAGCCATAATAACTTATTGCGCATTCTGAGCACCCTTTGTATACCCATTGCACCACTCAGAAATTCCCGTTAGAGGAGACACTAGACAAAGACAGGGTCTTTCAGCGTCTTGCTCCCATCTGTCTCCAAGTCTTCCAGGCTTCCTTCAACATGTGCTTGCATCTCTAAGCATAAGAAAAGGTTGTTTTGGAAAACAGAAGTTTTGAGGGATTTAATACTGAAATACCACAATTGAAATGAAACTCTCTAAGTTTTGAATCGAAACACTCCACTGCAGCTGAGCCAAACACCTTCATTGGTGAATTTGTTGCAGAAACTCTAGGAAATTCCCAGGGTTCAAAGCCCATGAAAATTAGTTGGGTCTGACTAAATACAAGAGTGGACCGACAGTTGTTTGAAAACAGGTGTCTTCAATTTGATGGTTTTGGTCTGTGGTGTTTCCAGGAAGCTTCATGAAAGGTAAATTTCATAAGTAAAACCCAGCCAGCACACATGCTCGTTCCTGCTACGAAGCAGGACTTCCCCTATGTGCTAGAAAGAGAAACAGTGCAACTCTATACGATGTTTTTGCAGACAGAGGCTGATAACACATCAGCTTCATGTTTTGATTTTATTTTCCATCTGTGGAAGACATCAAGTATTGGCTTCCTTCTCAGCCTTCCTTTGTGTGTGCCAGTGCAAGCCAAATCTGAAATGTCAGGTATCCAGTAATGCCATTGCACAAAGTTAACAATACATAAAAAATTCACAGATCTTGACAAGATCTTCAAGGCACAGAAAAAAAAATAAAAGAAACCAAATGAGGCCATGAAATTTAAAATAAAATAAAATAAGAAACTGATGCAATTAGTACCAAGTTGACTTATCCAGCCCTTGACAGCTTTTCTGCCCTAAATAAGAGTTTGCAGCATACGCTTCCCTGCCAAGCCCTTTATCAAGGCTCTCCCAAGATAAGATATCAGTGCTAGCGACTGAGGGCACAACAGCTGCTCACTGCTCACCTGGGCACTGCACAGATCCTTGTATCCTCTCCTGCTGAAAGAGGTGATTATTCTTACCACAGCAGCTTCCCTGGCTTTCAATGCCTTTCAACCTGCATTACAAAGCAGGTTTTAAATGGATATGTAGGACTGGACACTTAACTAACTAAAAGTTATGGCTGTTACCCTTGAACTATGGTGACCAATGCAAGCAATTTTGTTGCTGTGGTGGCACAAGGACAGGGATGTTGTCTAGGCTTGACCTTAGATCCAATACACAGATAGCTTAATAACATGAAAAGCCACCCAACCAAATAAAGTATATGGCAAAGTCAGGGACACCTACACTGAAACCCTTCTTCTGATGCTGCTGTACTTGGTGCCTTACACAGGTCAAGTTTTCTGCCCAAGAGTTTCCTTGTGGTCCCATGGACCATCTTTTGGTAGACTGTTCAGAATGGCAGAAACAGGAAGCATGTAATTTCTTGGACAATATGGATCTTCAGGAGAAACACGAGAGGAAAAACACTGTCTTTTTAAACTAGATGAAGACAGCTTTCATGATGACAGAAATGCACAGAAAGCTGCAGAGAAACATAGCACAAGTGTTGAGGCTGAACAAGGGAGAATGGTGTTTTGTAATAAAATGAGGAATGGAAAGGTGTGACTGGCAGAATAAAACATTTCTCTTTGTCTGGAACCAAGGGAGGAGGAAATCTATACATTCCAGAGTGCTGAGCAGAAGGTAAAGAGAGAATGATCCTTTACTGTGTCCTGTAATGCAAGAGGATGGGGAACCTCTGCTGACACTTGCAGATAGCATGGTCAAGATGAACAGCAGACCAAGTCTGCAGAAGAAAAGTCCACCAAAGGCAAGAAAATACAAAGATAATCCCACTGGCTCAAGAAGTCTTTGAATTGTGCAGGGTTTGTCAGGGAAGCACCCCAATGCTTGCCCTGTTCTTGCACTCTTCCCTGTGCTGTGCTGTTGTTCACTGTCAGGTACTGGGCAATACAGACATTTTCTCTGAGTCAATGTGACTGCACTTACGTTTTTATGAATTTTTACTGCATATTTCTGTAACCTACCTGCATTGGGAGTTACCTGAAACCACCACAATGTACATCGGAAACAGGCAATTCCATGTCCTTGCTGGCAGGCAGTGAAAACTCATCACTACCAACGCACCTGCCACTGCTCTTTGAGAGAGAACAGGGACAAAGGCATCTGTCTGAAAATAATAACACTTTATTTGATTTTTTTTTACATTATCATAAATGTTCTCTATTCTCAGAAAACAAAGACCTATTTTGGAAAATAATGCACATACAAATCTCTTACAGGTCTTAATTATACAGAAATATACAAAGATTTCTCTATTATTGTAATGTGTCATCAGAATGCCCCACATCCCACATTTTTACTTAGGTCCACTGTACCGGTAAGCGTAAACTAGAAAGGTAACAAGCAACCTGAAAAAGACACAGTTTATATAATATAATTTTATATATATATATATATATCTACAACAGTGCAAATATATCACAGCGTGCAGGCAGCAATAGTCTCTAGAGAAGCATAATAAAATTGATTCATAGTAATGCAAACGCATTACAGAAACAAGAGACAACAATGACATATTAGATATACAGAATATGCACACTTTAGCACGCTGATTTAAAATGATACCTTGCATTGACTCTTGCTTTAATAACAAAAGAACAAATGTTAAATAATTCAGTAACAGATTCAAGGGCAGTATCCCACAATAAGGTCAACTGACTCAGAGGTGTTTCACAAAGTTTTACTGACACAGGTGAAGGTTTGGCTACACTGCAGGACTTGTTCAGATATACCAAGGTTATCTCTTCCCTAAATTTAATTTATTTTTACCATAATTTAAGAGTATTTTTCAGTATTTTAAAAAATTTCTCAACAACTAAATCACATCTATAAAGGCTGGTACAATTATCACTGAGACTAGGAAAGCTGTTTTTGGAAGTAATAAAAACGAGTTTGTATAATGATTACCCTAAATGGGCTACTAAAATAAGCTACAATGGGGCCAGAAGAAAGACATCACAGATGCCACTAAAGTAAAAAACCACATCAACCTAAAAAGTAAAGACTTCCATGTTGCCTTGCAATCTGCTTAAAAAGACATTTTAGATTTTTCTCCTTCTTGAAAGAGTAGAGAGAAGTCCACCCATAGATCCAGAGCATCAGGTACTCAGCAGCTCAAAGAAGTCTAAAAAGTCATCCCTCCACCCCCAACCACCTCTCACTGCTCCCAGGCAGCTCATTTTTACACCCCATGTGAACAGCCACCACAAACAGTTTGCAATAAAGAAACAAGCAATTGGTAAGCATGGGCTGAGCTCCATGGAGGCCCCCAGAAAGAAAATGGATCGACAAAATCTTGATGTATCTTGAAGGCATGAACAATGCAGAGAACACAGGCTAGCAGGCTGAGCCAGGGGGATTTCTTTTGTCAAAGGATATGTATTTAGACTGGTCACCCTTTGTTTTACAGTGCTGACAACAATTCTCAACAGAAATCTAAATCTCTTAAAGGAAGGTTCTACAGCTGACAACTGCGTACATTTATGGTTCAGTATAAGATTTCAAAATCATAAAACAATGCAGCTAGATTTCATGCTCTAAAGTGCCATTACTCTTTTACAAACTCCATGTGAAATGTGTACAAAAACAGAAATACGCTAACATACACACAGAATTAAAAGCAAACTTATTATGTCCCCATGCTCAACCTGCAACTTTTGGACACGTAGTATGTAGAACAATATCCGGGTTTATAAAAACCACTCAGTGGGATCCATTATAACAATCTCTTTATAAATTATGAAAACAGGTATTGAAGAACAGGACAGTAGGAGCTGATACCTGAAAAAGCTACTGCCCCTGTCCATGAACAACAGAGCTCATGATTAACTTCAGTGACAGTCAGCACCCAATTTATGCACCCACTAGTGCTGTGGGGCAGCATTAATAGGATCCGTGTCACGGGTACAGCAATGATCAATCTGTCACAAACTGCTACAGAGGACATGACACGGTGTCATTTTCTGCCTACTTCTTGTTCCCAACAGCTTTTCAAAATGCCTTTGTTATCATCACACTTTATAAATGGCTTTCCATACAGAACTAAAGGAAAGAAATTCCTGAGCAACAGCACCATGTCGGACTGTTCTGATAGGAAAATGGATATACACGAGACGATAATTTTCTCAAACAAAAAAAGAACACCACATGGGACCACTGAGATCCCCTCTGCAGAAATACAGACTGATTATCTACCACAGTCAACCTGCTCTGGAGGAGCCTAAGGCTAGCTACTGTCAAAACCAACCTCAATGTTTTCTAATATTCCTGCTTTTGGCAGGGATCTTTGCTGCCCTGTGTGAATGTCAAAGGGAACAGCAGTCCTAACACTCGGTGTTCAAGGCGAGGTCCAGACCTCTTCTAACTTACAGGAGGGCTACAGAAACAAAGTAAGGTAAAACACCACATCTACTTGTTAAGTGTGCTATGATACTCACCATGCACGACCAGTTTTAACAAGTTTCCATTTTAACAAGGAATTGCTTGAACTTCAAGCTCCAAAGGCCTAAGTGCCAAAGCTTTACACTCTAAAGTTTTAATGTACAGGGGCTCATCTCCCCTAACTTTGCATGTCCAGAGCAGGAAGACAGACTATCTAAAGTATCTTCCTCGGTTCTCTTGATCCTCAGTGCAAGAGTTATATACTTCCCTGCAGACGAACTATACTATTTTGTCACATTACCTAATTCCAGATCTTCTGCCAGTGCCCAAAATATATGCCTAGGAAAAACCACAAAGGAGATGCTAAGTTCAGTGTGAAAAATTGCCTCTGTAGATGCCTGTCTAGTCCCTATTAACTAGAGAAGCAGCTTGGGAAACCAGAAGAAATGCGTAAACTACTGCTCAGTCAGTCCAAGAAGCTGAATTACTCTGCTAACACTTCAGTTTATCCACTTCAGGGCTGTTGCAAAAACTGGAACCACACTGGCAAAATGAGGACCCAGTCCTGCTCCAGCTGACATTGCCCCAAACCCCCCTGGGAGCAGGTGTGACTTCAAATGTCACAACTGCTATGATAAAACTCACTGTATAGGCCAGAATTCAAGTCACCAGGAAAAACAACTACCTCAGGGAATTATGGAAATACCTCAGGTCCATTTGTCCTGGAGATGGCAGTTTCTTTCCTTTCATTACAGAGAAAAGTAGATTTTTAACTTAGACTAGGCCTCTCGTTTTAGGACAGCTATGGCTCTGTGACATAAACCATTTCCAAAAACACTATCCAGTTGATGAAAATAAAAAAGAATTTAATTTCATTGGTTGAAAATGAGTATCCATAATTAAAAGCAGCATGCATGTAATTTCCTCTTCCTCCACACCTGGATCCTAACACGCAGGCCAAGGCTGTGGCTGGCCGCCTAGACACCGATTTCTGCACATGCATTCAGAGGAAGCTCTGCTTCGCTGATACTCTTGCAGTTGATGTCCTTTTCAACCATGTTCATACTAACTCACAAAGCTGGGCAAAACAAACACAGGTCAAGTAAACTGTTCTGTTTGGTAAAGCATTACAGCTTGTGTTTACACCCCACTCAACCCAAGACAGCTGATGCACTTCAAAATCCTCCATGAATGAGAATACACCAGCTTAGAGCAGGAGTCAGACTGGGACAGAAAACGCCGTGCTCAACCCCCATGAAGAAGACTCCAAGCCAGCTTCTGCTGTACTAAGGTCAAACAGCACCAGAACAGATTCTAGAGGTATCAAAAACTCCCCACAGAACTAACCTGTCCCCACTGAAGGAGCTGATAACCAACCCTGCAGTGCTGGGGGGCTCTCCTGCATTATGCAAGACAAACAAGCAGGACCCTCTCACAGAATCACAGAATC